>ML437971.1:0-55466 GCA_005239525.1 Nicotiana knightiana
TGAGTAGGAAGTCAGCTAGTATGGGCAGTCTTGCTTTTATTCCGGTCAGTCAGAGGCTGCTTGATTTGGATGTTCAAGCTTTGGCCAATCGATTCGTGAGGTTGGATATTTCTGAGCCTAGTCGAGTGTTGGCTTGTACGGTCGCTCGTTCTTCATTATTGGAGCGTATCCGTGATCGGTAGTTTGATGATCCCAATTTGTGTGTCCTTAGGAACACGGTGCAGCGCGGAGGTGCCAAGCAGGTGACCTTAGATGATGATGGTGTTTTGAGATTACAGGGGCGAGTTTGTGTGCCCAATGTTTATGGGATTCGAGAGTTTATTTTAGAGGAGGCCCATAGTTCCCGGCACTCTATTCATCCGGGCGCCGTGAAGATGTATCAGGATTTGCGGCAGCATTATTGGTGGCGTAGAATGAAAAAGATATTGTGGCATATGTGGCGCGGTGTTTGAATTTTCAACAGGTTAAGTATGAGCATCAGAGGCCTGGTGGTCTATTTCAGAGGATTGAGCTTCCCGAGTGGAAGTGGGAAAGGATCACTATGGACTTCATTACTGGACTTCCGTTGACCCAGAAGAAGTTCGATGCAGTTTGGGTCATTGTTGATAGGCTGACCAAGTCAGCGCATTTCATTCGTGTGGCAGTTTCCTATTCATCCGAGAGGTTAGCTGAGATCTATATCTGGGAGATTGTTCGCCTTCATGGTGTGCCGGTATCTATCATTTCGGACTGGGGCGCGTAGTTTACCTCGCGTTTCTGGGGGGCAGTTCAGTGAGAGTTAGGCACCCAGGTGGAGTTGAGCACAGCATTTCATCCTCATACGGATGGGCGGTCCGAGCGGACTATTCAGATATTGGAGGATATGCTCCGAGCTTATGTTATTGACTTTGGAGTATCATGGGATCAGTTGTTGCCTTTAGTAGAGTTTGCCTACAACAACAGCTACCAGTCGAGTATCCAGATGGCTCCTTATGAGGCTTTATATGGTAGGCGGTGTTGATCTCCGGTTGGATGGTTTAAGCCGGGAGAGGCTCGGTTGTTGGGTAAAGATTTGGTTCAGGAGTCCTTGGACAAGTCAGGATCATTCAGGATAGGCTTCGTACAGCTCAATCCAGGCAAAAGATTTATGGAGATCGTAAGGTTCGAGATGTGGCTTTCATGGTTGGGGAGCGAGTATTGCTCCGAGTGTCACCTATGAAGGGCGTGATGAGATTTGGGAAGAAGGGAAAGCTTAGCCCTAGGTTCATTGGTCTGTTTGAGATTCTTGATAGAGTGGGAGAGGAGTCCTATAGACTTGCATTGCCACCTAGCTTATCAGCCGTACATCCAGTTTTTCATGTGTCCATGCTTCGGAGGTATCACAGCGATCCAGCCCACGTGTTAGATTTCAGCACTGTCCAGTTGGACAAGGACTTATCTTATAAGGAGGAGCCGGTAGCTACTCTAGACCGCATATTCGACAATTGAGATACAAGAGTTTCCCTTATGTTCGTGTTCAGTGGAGAGGTCAGCCTTCTGAGGCATCGACCTGGGAGTCTGAGTCCGATATGCGGAGTCGTTACCCTCATTTATTTCACGACTCGGGTAATTCTTTCTTCTGTCCGTTCGAGGACGAACGGTTATTTTAGAGGTGGAGAACGTGACGACCCAAAGGGTCATCACCTATATTATTACCCATCCCATACTTCCGAGGCCTTGAAACCTCATTTGAATTTGCCTCGATGTGTGTGCACAGTCCGGGCGCATACCGGACAGCTTAAATATGAAATTTTGTGGAAAAAAATGCTAAGATTTGATATTAAAATGAATAAATTTGACTTCGGTCAACATTTTGGGTAAACGGATCCGGACCCATAATTTGACGGTCCGGGAGGGTCCGTAGGAAAATATGGGACTTGGGCGTATGCCCGTAATCGAATTCCGAGGTCCCAAGCCCGAGAAATGAATTTTTGAGTAAAATTATTTTCTAAAAATATTTAAAGAAGTTGAAAATGAAATCTGATTAGAAAGTAATGGTATCGGGCCCATATTTTGGATCCGGCGCCCGGTACAGGTCTTATATATGGTTTAAGCACTTTCTGTAAAGTTTGGTTGAAATCGAATTTCGTTTGATGTGTTTCGGACTTAAAATGGGAAATTTGATGTTTGTATGAAATTTCATAGAATTCATGGATATTGAGGTTTAATTCTATGTGTATGATGTTGTTTTGGCGATTTGATCACACAGGCAAGTTCGTAGGAGGTTGTGTGAGTAATCTGTGAAATTTGGTATCGTTCCGAGATGTTCAGGCCACTTCGGCACGTTGTTAGCAAAGTTAGAAAACTTAAACTCTTAAGTTTGGTTCTTGAGGTTTGGGGTGTGATTTCGAGTTCTAGCGTTGTTTTGAGTGTTCTGAAGGCTCTAGCGATTCCGTATTATGATTTGGGACTCGTTGGTATATCTGGATTAGGGCTCGGGTGGGCCCAGGTGCCTTCCAGGCACCTAACGGGGCTAAAAACCAGCAAACTCAGCTGCTGGTGCACCTGCTCTGGTGTGACCGCAGGTGCGGTTGCCCAGCATCGCAGGTGCGGTGTCCCCTTTGCAGGTGCGATCCCAGACCCCCCAGCCCAATTCCGCAGGCGCAAGGTTCTCCTCGCAAGCGCGAGACCGCAGGTGCGGTCCCAGCCATCGCAGGTGCGATCACTGTTCAGGCAGTGAGTTTAAGTACGAGTTTTAAACCCATTTTCCTCATTTCTCACCTTCTTCCTTAGGCGAATTCCACCATTTTTAAGAGCTTTCGACCAGGTCTTGTGAGGTAAGTAAATTCCACCTATAAATTTGTTTCATGCATGTATCTTAGCCTAATTAACTACACAAAGTAGTGGAAAAATTCAAGGAATTGGGTAGTGACCTAGAACTTGTGATCATTGAGAAATTTTCTGCGAATTGGCCATGAAATCAAGTAAAAATCGTATATTTATGATCCTTAGGCTTTGGGTGAGTGTTCCCTTCGAGAATTGAAAGAATCCGAGCGAGCGGGCCCGGGGTCAAATTTTGATAAATTTGAAAGAATGCTAGTAAATGGATAATTAGGCCATGTAATTGAATCTTTGAATCCTTATTTATATACTTGAGTTGATTATGCCTAGATAATACTATTCCGAAGTCGAATTCTAAAGGAAAGGCGGTGTTAAAGGGTTGATTGCATACTTTAGACCCGAGGTAAGTGTTCGGTCTAACCTTAGCTTGAGGGAATAGGAGTTGAGTATAATTTGCTACTTGCTAATTGTCAAATACGATGTATAGGCATGGTGACGAGTATCTATACATTGGTGTCTAGCATGACCGTGAGTCCTTATATTGTGAATATACTGATTTTGTGGTAATTTCCAAGCTTAGTTAATGATTTCTATATGTTGTGAAGAATATGTGAAGGGAATTGTATTTTGTAAACTCTGATGGAGCATTGGCTCAAATTGTGTAATGAATAATGAAGAAATATGAGATATTACGTCTTTGGAGCATTGGCTCAAATTGTGAAATGAATAATGAAGAAATATGAGATATTACATCCTTTGGAGCATTGGCTCAAGTGATAGAATAAATCATGGAAATGAAAGTGAAAGAAAGAGAAAGAGTTATTGAAATATACCCTTGCCGGGATTTAATTGTGCAGTTGATGTTCCCTTGCCGGGATTTAATTGTGTAATTGATGATTACCCTTGCCGGAATTTAATTGTTTAATTATTGTTCCCTTGCCGGGATTCCTATATCTATTCTATTTACTTCCTTGCCTTGTTTGTGATTGTTGTTTGGGTGAGGAAGAGTGTTAAAGCACGAAGGGTGATGCCGTGCACTTGTCTTGGTGAGAATGAGAGTAAAGCACGAAGGGTGATGCCATGCATTGTTTGATATTGTCTCCCTTGCTGGGATGTTGAGATTTCTGTTATTTTTCCCTTGCCGGGATTTCTATTTTTATTCTGTTTACTCCCTTGCCCTTGTTTGTGATTGCTGTTTGGGTGAGGAAGAGTGCTATAGCACGAAGGGTGATGTCGTGCATTGTTTGTTATTTTGAGGAAAGAGTGTAAAGCACAAAGGGTGATGCCGTTCCATACGATGTACCATTCCGTACCATATTCATTGATTATACTGTGAGGAAAGAGAGTAAAAGCACAAAGGGTGATGTCGTGCCATGATTTACATTGATTACATTATACATTACATAGTGAGGACGAGAGTAAAGGCACGAAGGGTGATGCTGTGCCATGATTTACATTGATTATATTATACACTGCATAGTGAGGACGAGAGTAAAAGCACGAAGGGTGATGTCGTGCCATGATTTACATTGATTACATTATACATCACATAGTGAGGACGAAAGTAAAAGCACGAAGGGTGATGCCGTGCAAGTTTGTGATTTCTTGTCCTTGTTGATATGCTGGCTTGTTGTTCCTTTCCTTATTGAGATTTCTTATATGAAATTGTTATCTCCCCACAGCATGTTCCCCTTTCTTTGTTAATTATTTTCTCCCTATATTTCTTATCCGTTGTATATATGTTTAATTGAACTGCACAGGTTTATTTGGTAGTCTGGTTCTAGCCTCGTCACTACTTCGCCGAGGTTAGGCTAGGCACTTACTCAGTACATGGGGTCGGTTGTACTGATGCTACACCTGCACTTCTTTATGTTGTGCAGATTACGCAGCCGGACCCGGAGGACATCATTAGTGGGAGTGTCTTCCAGCTCATTATAGAGGATTCGAGGTATACCCACTGGCGTTCGTGGGCCTTGGCGTCTCTTCCACCCCGTTGTCTTCGATTCTGTCTTGATTTTTTTCCCTTTAGTTTCAGAGGCAGATATGTATTTCCTTCAGACTTGTATTTAGCACTCTTAGACAGTTCGTGAGTTAGTGACACCAGGTTTTGGGAAATTTTGCGTCGATGTATTGTGATTGTCTTTACTTAGCTTAAAACCGTATTTATTTCCGTTGTTTAATTTGTGAACTGATTTAGTTTATTATGTTAGAATGTGGTTATGATGCTAGTTTAACTACACACGTTGGCTTGTCTAGCGGGTTCAATGTTAGACGCCATCACGGCCCGACGGTGGGATTTCGGGGCGTGACATGGGACAGAATGGTTGTTTCCGATAAACCCTCGGCACAGGAAGGCATAAATAATTTATATAAACACTAAATGAAAAAAAAATATATATATATATATATATTATAGAACAAAAACTAATGTATAAACAGAAGAATAGATATAATGTTATTCTATTTAAACTTTAAATTTATTTGATAAAATTAAGTAAATAAATAATACTCAGAAATATTATTGATAAATTTAAATATCAATATAATTTAAGAAAGTCATAGAAAATAAATACAAGTTATATTGAGTAATGGATAATACAATTAGATCAACAAGGAATAAAAAAATAATTAAAATATAACATTGTGGGAAATTATAAAAAAATATGACTTCTAATTAGATTTATGATGAAAAAAGTCGTACATATACAAATAACTAAACTCATAATAAACAAAAATAGTCATAAAGGAAGAATACTAGACAAAATATATTCAATCGATAGCGTAATATATATATATATATATATATATATATACAAATTAATAATTATTAAAAATATTATTATATTTTTATAAAAATAATAAAAGGCTTATCTCTTTAATCTTTTGATGAATCAAAATAATACTTTAGTGAAAAATATTATGTTATTTAAATTTTCAATAAACTACAAATGAAAAAAATTATCAAATATTGCAGTAGAAAGCAATGTACGAATATTATGGTAAAAATAGGACGAGCTAGCCAGTTTTTGGACTGGTCATTCAAAAATAACCAGAGTTTGCCAAGTCATTGAAAAATAGCTACCATTTTACTGCAACAGAGATCAGTCCAGCATAATATACTGGGAGTTTAGTGCACCTGTATAAAAACTTCCAGCATATGATGCTGGAACTCTAACACGTGGAAAGTTCTAGCATAATATACTGGAGATTCAAGCATCTGCGTATGAACTCCAGTATAATATATTGGAGTTCCAGTATGCTTATGCTGGAACTCTACTATATTTTTAATATATTATACTGGAGTATTTTTCGGATTTTGAACAGTGTTTTCGTTCAGATTTATCTTTACACGAAAGTGGCTAAATTTCGATTACTTTTAAAACTGTAGCTATTTTTGAATGACCACTTATAAATCTGGCTATTTTTTAATTTCTCCCAATATTATGAGTACTTATTACTAAATGTATAGTACCAAGTACTTGGTAATTTAATAAAAAAAAATAAGGAACAAATAATTATGGATTACTATATAATGGGTAGCCTTTGGTTTTGTATAGATTTTATTATATATCTGCCCACTACATTATATAATAAAATATCAACTAATATTTATTGAAATAATATGATATATTAGATCATAATTTATAACATTAATATTATGTCAAATTATCTGCGAATCGTGCAGACTCTAATAGTAATTTAATTTTAAAATGTAACGAAGTGTATCAGATTTGTGTCATGTTATAGATCTAGGTTCCTAGAGTTATTTACTCATTTCCTTTTTAATTTGGTTATTTGAGGCCTTAGCATCGAGCCGATCCTAACATAGCCTATTTTCATATCGAGCGAGTCAGCTTTTATAATAGTTGAGTTGAGTCATGCCGAACTCTATTTCAATTTAATCGACGTTGAGTTGAGCCCAATCTTCTCTTCTCTATTTGTTTTCACATATTGGGGAGCACCTTTTCAGGATATATTAATCACATGGTATTATATGTGAGAGTAAGTAAATTTGAAGAAAGTTAATTTTGAACTTTTTTTATGCTACTCATTAAGCAAAGTATACTAGAGTATGAATTCTTAGATATTGTGTTATGAAAATGATAATTTAATTTTAACATAAGAATAAATTTGAAAAAAATGAATAAATTCATAGTATATGAATTGATTATACAATATATAGAATTACGTAAAGTCGATGATGTTAAATTAAATATATAATACTAAGTATAAGTTATACAGTAAAACAAATAAATGAACAATGAAATCATATAATAAAAATTAAGAAGTACAAAAGTTATAACTTTATCATCGAAGAATTTAACGGGAGGAAATATTTAACATCGTTAAAAAGAAAAATTTATGAGAAATTTCATTTTTCGATATATACTAATTTAAAATCACACAAATTTAACTTTCAAAATCACACAAATTTAAAATAGCCAATATACTAATTTAATGGTGATTAATTTACATGAATTAAGACATAAATTTTTATGCATTTAAATTAAATATAGAACAATATATTGAACTTCCAGAGGTAAAAAAAGTAAATCAACAGTAAAATAAAAAGTTTGTACTAAATTGAACCTCACTAATAATTTAAACTCTTGAAGTAAATGTTTTAATTAATACTATTCAGGTAATCTATAAAGTGCCCTTGAGTTATATTACTAAATTATATTATTGGCAACAATATTATTTTTGTTTCAACCATAAAGTGCGTTTGTGGTTTAAAAATGATTTGCTGATTAAAATTCCCCAATTTTGTGCAAAAGTAAGGGGGAGGACTTTCCTCTCTTTTGGTTTTTGGTCGAACCCTTCCCCCTCTTTTGTTCCAAACCCTTCCCAAATTTTACCAAACGCTTCAGCCGGAGTTCTGAAGTATGAGATTTGAATGATCCTGTAACGACCTGACCAGTCGTTTTGAGCTCTAGTGCGTCGTTCAGCGGTTTGAAGTCGTGAGCAACTCCATTTCAGGTATTATGACCCGTGGGCGTGGTCGGAATTGAATTCCAGGAAGGTTAGAAGTGATTTGGAAAGAAAATTCTCGTTTCAGAAGCCTTAAGTTAGAGAAATCAACTAAGATTGGAATTTTGAGTAAAAGATCTCTGAATCAGGATTTGAAGGTTCCATCAGGTTCGTATGATGATTTCGGACTTGGGTGTATGTCCGGATCGGGTTTTGGATAACCCGGGAGCGTTTCGGCGTATATTATGGAAGTTAGCATTTTAGAAAGATTTCATGAATTTGGGGTTGAAGTGCATATCAGTGAGGTTGGAGTCCGTTTGGGATTCCGAGTCTAGGAATAGCTCCGTATGATGATTCTGGAATTGGAGTGCGATAGGAAGTGAGTTAGTCATTTGGCTAAAGATAGAAATTAGAAGGTTTTTGGGAAATCCGGCAGAAAGGGGAAGTTTTGATATCGAGGTGGGAATGCGATTCCGGAAGTTGGAGCAGGTCCGTAATGTTGAATACGACTTGTGCCCAAAATTTGAGGTCAATAGGACGTGATTTGATAGGTTTCAACATCAGATGTAGAAGTTTGAAATTCTAAGTTCTTAAAGAATTGGATTTGGGTGCGATTCGTGATTTCGGCGTCGTTTGATGTGATTTGAGGGCTCGAGCAAGTCCGTGTCATGTTTTGGGACAGGTTGGTATAATTGGACAGGGTCCCGGGGGCTTCGGGTGGATTCCGTGTGGTTAACGGATCAAAGTTGAAGTTGGAAGAGGGCTGGTTTCTGCTGTCATCTGGTGTGATCAGAACCTGCGAGGTTTTGGCTGCAGATGCGGAGCCGCGGGTGCGGCTAAGGGAAACGCATGTGCGATATTTTGGATCTAGAGCTGAGGGACCGCAGGTGCGGGAGTTTGGTCGCACCTGCGGTATCGCAGGTGCGAAGAGGTATCGAAGGAGCGGGATTTTGCTGGGTTGAGTCAGAGCCGCACCTGCGATGGATTTTCCGCAGGTGCGGAGCCGCAGGAGCGGCTATTGGACCCCAGGTGCGAAAAGGTGCCTAGGCAGAATGTTTTAAATTCGGATTTGTCATTTCTCTCTCATTTTTCATTTGGGTTAGGTGATTTTGGAGGGCTTTTCAAGGGAGATTTCACCAAGCATCAAGAGGTAAGTTGTTTCTACTTGTTTCTAAGGTTAAATACAATATTATTACATAGATTTGGTAGTGGAAATTGAGGAAAAATTGGGAAATATTGAAGAAACCTAGAATTTTAGAAATTTTGATTTTAACCACGAATTGAGTATGGAATGTAGAGTAAATTGTATATTTGAGTTAGTAAGACTATGGGTAGAATGTACCTTCGAGAAATTTCGGATTCCGGGCACGTGGGCCCGAGGGCATTTTGGTCATTTCACTGAGCGGGGTTGGGAAAATATATAATCTGAATTTGTTGTGAGTATTAGGATGAATTCTCATTGCTTTGTCATTTATGTGGTAGTTTCGGAGCGTTAAGCGTCCGTTGGAGTCATCGGAAGGGCTTGGAAGCCGGTGTTGGAATTTCGGAGCGAGGTAAGTCTCCTTTCTAACGTTGTGAGGGGAAATCGTCCCCTTAGGTGAATTAATCCAGTATATGCTATTATTTTCGGGGGCTACATACGCACGAGGTGACAGGAGTCCGTGCGTAGCTACTATTATGCCATGCCCGGGTAGCCTAGGACCCACTAGCATGCTTTATGTGTATACCTGTAACCCTGCCTGTAATATTTAACTGCTGATATGACCGAAATGTAATTAAATGTTTAAAAGAAAGCTAGAGATCATATTGTTAATCTCCTAAAAACAGAATTTATTTCTGCTGTGAATATATGTGTACCTGGACTGGACTGTATCCTGGAGTATCACTACATTTGACAAATGAGTTTCAAAAATAAAGATTTCAAAACCTATATTTCATGTTTATGTTAAAAAGGATTTTTCCACTTTCCTGAGAAAACCTGCTTCTTGATAAAAATGAGGATGTATTATGTGAATGTGTGTACATATGAGCACCTCAGTCGCATGTATGATTCGCGAGCAGGCTAGCCTTATTATTTTTATGTTGACTGCGTTGCATGATCGATTCGCGAGCGGGGAAAATAGATGAATCTATGATTCGAGCCGGTCAACCCCTCGGCAGTGCACATTTTATTATTGTTGGTCCGCGCCATTCGACCCTCGGCATTGTTTGCGCGTGATATTTGTTGTGTAGTTGCTATGATAATTGCCTGATTACTCGCCTGAAATGTTAAATTGTCAATTGAAATGACAAAGATTTAAAGTTATTAAAAAGACTTTTGGAAGAAGTTGTTCCTTCCGTTGATTTATTATTATTTGATTAAATCACCATGTTGATTAATTGTGAATATGACGAAAATATAAAGTGTTAAATGTGAACGAAATTGAAGGATGTTAAAATCCTATTTTATAAACTGCCTACGATAAAACCATGCTTAGCGCCACTCTTAAATATTTTAAATGGACCTTTAGTAAGTGTCTAAATTGACCTCTCGTCACTACCTCTCTGAGGTTAGGCGGGCGACTTATTGTGTACACGTTATTTTTGTAGTCATACTGCACTTGTTGTGCATTTTATTGCATAGGTACTTACATAGCAAATGTGGAGGATTCGAAGACTCAGGCGAGCTGCATCTTCTGGAGGCGATCCGCAGCTGACAGAGTCACCTTCATACTGTTTCTATTTCATTTTAAATTTCCTCTTCCAGTTGTATTTCGGACAGGCTTTGTAATGATTGTATAAATTCTTAGAAATAGCTCATCTACTTGTGACACTGGGTTCTGGGATATGTATTGGGATAATTTTTTAAGTGAAATCTGTAGATCACTATTTTTTTAATAACATAAATTTTAGTTGCTGTCGTATTTAATTTACGAAAATTTGTTTATTTGATTATGAAATGCAAGAAAAGGTAACGGTTTCAAAAATGTGAAAACATGAATGTATTTCAACTAATTAAGGATTTGGCTTGTCGACAGTGGTGTCCGGCGCCATCACGACCTATGGATTTTGGGTCGTGATAACGTGGTATCTGAGCGCTAGGTTCCCGTAGGTCTCACGAGTCATGAGCAATTCTAGTAGAATCTGGCGGGTCGGTACGGAGACGTCTGTACTTATCTTCGAGAGGCTACAGGACTGTTAGGAGTACTTCCCTTCTTGATTCTTCATCGTGCGAGTTGATTCCTTTGAGTCTTATCCCTGTGTTCATTCCTACTCAATCTTACGCATCGCGAAGCGCTTGCTATGGATCAGGAATTTGAGAAATGGAAATACAAATGTAATTCGAGATGTTTCCATATGTAAATGGCTGTCGTTGTTGTTATGGCCCTGTGAAAGGGTAATATGTTGTTTCAACTCAGTAGCTGTGTTTCTTGGAGCCTTAAGGCTGTATTCAGGTAGTGATGATGTTTGCAATTGATCATCGCGCGATGTCGATATGATATTAGAGCGTTTGCCCGTATGTTGGGGAAGATGAATGGTTTGAAGGGAGGTCTTCTCAGAGTGTGATTTCGAGGTTTCAGTGCTTTTGTTCCGACAGAGGGAAGGCATTTGGAGTATGAATGGCTCGGTTGGGATTGATAAGGTAGTAAGACTTGGTGTCTTCAAGCGAGATGGGATATGCACCTGTGACATGTAGTCGTTTTCATTGATCGAATAGAATGTGTCAAGTTTGTCGGTGCTATGATTTCTTCGATTTCGTGGGGTCAGAGTATCGAGAAGAAGTATGGAAGAAAACGGTTGGCAGAGATCGTGAGGTGCAGTGGTTCAGCACCAGATAAGTGTTGATAACGAAGGCAGCTAGAGAAGGATAATCTTCGGAAAGCTTGAGGTCGTGGTGATTTGCTAGTTTGAGAGCTACAAAGAATGATCCTGGAATGAGGCTAGGCGGTGGTTCCATTTCTAGGAGGCCAGGTGTAAAAAACGGAAGTCGGGTAGTCGCAAAGTGGGAGAGCGGCAGCACAGCTTGGAATTTGAAGATATTTGTCGCGCATTATGGGTGTCCATGAGGAGCGGACGGACTAGTAAGTTGGTAAATGAAGCAGGGCATAGGATGGGGTATTTAAGTCGCAGAGAGCGTGCATTCAGCGTCGTTGGGAGGTGGCCCCAGGTGATTTCTACATGTGGGTTGTCTTCTGGGGATAGGTTAGCAATGGCGTAGGTTGGCAGGTTCTGTGAGGGGTCCTACTGACTAGTCGATAGGAGATAGAAGGTGTGAATGAAGCTAGAGAATTCGAGTATTTAGGGAGTGCTAGCAAGAGAATTTGGAGGATTGGGATGGTTTGGCTAAGCAAGATCATGTTATCAATGGAGGAAGGATCTCAGCAGGGTCTAGAGTGGTGCAAGGAGTAGCTTCGGGTTAAGTGAGGGAGCCCTACCATCTGCAGTTGGGTTGTAGGATTGTCGTCGCATGGGGTTGAGGATTGTCGGTGTATAGGCAAGTTATTTCAGCTAAGGAAAAAGGAGTAAAATGGTAACTGTGTGTGGGATTCGATGAATATGTGAAAAAGTTGGCCCTGTCAGGTCAGGGTCAGGCGTTGGAGGATTCAGAATTTATGCTTAAGGCACGGGCGAGTTGTAAGGATAGTGACTCAGTCACGTGTTTCATTGGAAAAAAAGAAAGGTGTTCCTGTGCTAGGAGAGCCTTGGGGGTTGATTGTATTTAGGGCTAGTCAGAGATGGTGACTCTCAATAGCGGTCCTAATGAGTTCAAAAGTTAAGAATGCGGCAATTAAAGATTTCAGGCAGCAATATGGTCGAGAATTGAGCTTTTGCAGAATAATTTCTGAGAAAGAGGAGGATGGTTATATGATATGTTTAAGCATGCATGATAATATTGGAGAAGTGAGAGAAATAGACTCCGGATTGAAGAAAAGATTATCAGAAGGTTATGAGATGGGTTGCGGGATTTGGGCAGCATGGTCTCGTGAATCAAGGTCACTCGGGATGAGTGAGGGTGGAGTTTTCTATGGGTTGAAGGAAGTTGTTATTGTTCCTGAGGCAACTATTGATGTTTAAAAGAAGGTAGATAGATTAGCCATGGTTGAAATGGCGCATTTGCGGCAGTGATTGCTTCCCTTGATGTGATTTAGTTATGCATGTGATTTATGACGGCGTGTGCGAGGCTTGTCGGCCGTCGTAACGGACTTTATGTGGAAGCACTTGAGTGCTATGGCCTGTCAGGTATAGGCGGATCCCGAAAGGGTTATGGTGTTATATACTACCACTTAAGATTTGCATGATCTGGGTGATAATAAGAATTCACTCGTGTGATGAGATGGTACTCTTGAATTGAGTTAAGTAAAAAGTTTCTATATGATGAAGTGTTCACCCTATTGGTGATTCAAAAGTTATGATGGAATTCTTGCGCTACCTCATGTTGGTATGTTAAGTGCAGGAAGCAGTATGTAACTGGGAGTAAGGATCGAGATTTAGATCCGATGTTTATAAGGATGTCAGGAGCTCGTAAGAGCAAGGGAAAGTGATTTGAAAGTTCAGTGTAAGATGGTGTTATCTTCAGTGTCACCTGAGATTGATATTCGGTGAAAGAGGCTTTATACCGTGGTCATGGGTTCTTGATGTGTTTTGCGGCCTTAGTGTGGTTGGTATTATATATGTGTAGACTTTTTGTCTTGTGTGGAAGGTCGTGGAAGCATGACCGCGAAAAGATTGTATAAGTGTGACATGTAGTCACTTGATGGAATTCAGATTTGGACTGAGTATAAGTGCAATATTGCTTAATTGAGAATTTATGCCTGGAGGGCGTTTGGTTCAATTGATTATGGATTATGGGGTGTTAGTCCCGGTGATGATGGTTGTTCGCGTGTATTACGAGAAAAAGTGGGTTAATGTGGACCCAGGTAAAAGCTAATAGCTGAGTTTGGTGCGAGCAAGGTGGCTCGATGTTTGTGGTTGGATTTGTATATGATTATGGGCTCCGTGTGAGCCAGGAATTTTCCTTTCAGTGGAGCTCTTTTCATGGAAAGATATTAGAACCGCGAGTGTTGTTCCTTCTTCGTCAAATTTATGTGTTATTTTGATTGTGCCGTACGAGTTGTGAAACTGCTTGATAATTTCTTATGTGTTAAGGTCTCGCGTAGCGGGGATGTTATGTGAGCATGATAGCTCTTGAGATCCAGAGTATATGTATATATATCGCACCTCAGTTGTGCTTGAGTTTTGTAGCCTATGGCTTTATCAGTCTCCCCAGGATGGTATTATGCACTTAGCATGCTTGTGATCGATATTCAGTAATTCGTAATAGTGAGCAAATCAGCTCCGTATATATATCTTCTTATGTAAACTTTATGTGTGGATCGAGTGGCACGTCGCCACGGGTATGTTATTTGGATCGGGTTACACTCCGCAACAGTGTGATGATGAGAAGGGTTGAGATGTATTTAGTTTCTTGTATTTTATTTCCTATTTTCTAGTAAGAATTCATATTAGTTGTGTGAGCTGAATAGTTCTGTCCTGAGTCGTTTCTTAATATCATGTTCGAGTTATGGTCTATTGGTGCGATGAGGTATCATGTGAGGCTGTTGGCCATGTTTGGGGTGATTTGTTGTTTGAGCAGTTCATACTGGGTGAGACGAGATTATCGGATCAGGGATCAGTGAGATAAGGTTATGTGAAGTGTATATTAAAGAACAAATACCATTATTCAGGTTCATACTGAAGTGATGATTCTAGTCAAGATGAGGTATTCAAGGATTTGTTAACTCTACAGTTGAATATGAATTTCTGAACATTTCGTCTGTTGTGGTGGTATCGTCAACATTATAGCAGGGTGTATGTATATTTGTTATGAGGTGCATTGGGAGCATCAGATTCGTGGACCTTGGCTATTAAGGTTCAGGGAGCGTCATTGTGGTCGGATGATGAGTTATGCGGCGCCTGGTGCCGATTAAGCAAGGGTATGCAGTTATGATCTGGTATATCGTGTGCTAGTTGATGCAATGCTTATATATATTGAAACAAGGCGTGGCTAGAGAAATTTCAGGTGTTTGAATGAATTCTGAGGTTATTATATGGATAAAGAAGAAATCTCCAGATTTGATCAAGTTATTGTGCTCAACTGGGTTGTGGTAGCACGGGCAGGTGCTCGAGGTGTTAAACGGTGATTTCAGATAACTCCAGAGCAGTTCTTAGCACGTTCGAGGACGAAGGTCGGTTTAAGTGGGGGAGAATGTAACGACCCAACCGGTCGTTTTGAGCTCTAGCGCGTCGTTCAGCGGTTTGAAGTCGTGAGCAGCTCCATTTCAGGTATTATGACCCATGGGCGTGGTCGGAATTAAATTCCAGGAAGGTTAGAAGTGATTTGGAAAGAAAATTCTCCTTTCAGAAGCCTTAAGTTAGAGAAATCAACTAAGATTGGAATTTTGAGTAAACGATCTCCGAATCAGGATTGAAGGTTCCAGGAGGTTCGTATGATGATTTCGGACTTGGGTGTATGTCCGGATCGGGTTTTGGTTAACCCGGCAGCGTTTTGGCGTATATTATGGAAGTTAGCATTTTAGAAGGATTTCATGAATTTGGGGTTGAAGTGCATATCAGTGAGGTTGATGTCCGTTTGGGATTCCAAGTCTTGGGATAGCTCCGTATGATGATTCTGGAATTGGGAGCGCGATCGGAAGTGAGTTTGGATGTCCGGAGGTCATTTTGAAATCATTTGGCTAAAGATAGAAATTTGAAGGTTTTTGGGAAATCCGGCCGAAAGTGGAAGTTTTGATATCGAGGTGGGAATGTGATTCTGGAAGTTGGAGCAGGTCTGTAATGTTGAATACGACTTGTGCGCAAAATTTGAGGTCAATCGGACGTGATTTGATAGGTTTCGGCATCGGATGTAGAAGTTTGAAATTCTAAGTTCTTAAAGAATTGGATTTGGCTGCGATTCGTGATTTCGGCGTCGTTTGATGTGATTTGAGGGCTCGAGCAAGTCCGTGTCATGTTTTGGGACAGGCTGGTATAATTGGACGGGGTCCTGGGGCCTCGGGTGGATTCCGGGTGGTTAACGGATCAAAGTTGAAGTTGGAAAAGGGCTGGTTTTTGCTGTCATCTGGTGTGATCCGCACCTGCGAGGTTTTGGCCGCAGGTGCGAGATTTTGGGTCTGGAGCTGAGGGACTGCAGATGCGGGAGTTTGGTCGCACCTGCGGTATCGCAGATGCGAAGAGGTAACGCAGGAGCGGGATTTTGCTGGGCTGAGTCAGAGCCGCACCTGCGATGGATTTTCCGCAGGTGCGGAGCTGCAGGAGCGGCTATTGGACCGCAGGTGCGAAAAGGTGCATGGGCAGAATGTTTTAAAATCGGATTTGAGCCATTTCTCTCTCATTTTTCATTTGGGTTAGGTGATTTTTGAGGGCTTTTCAAGGGAGATTTCACCAAGCATCAAGAGGTAAATTATTTCTACTTGTTTCTAAGGTTAAATACAAGATTATTACATAGATTTAGTAGTGGAAATTGAGGAAAAATTGGGAAATATTGAAGAAACCTAGAATTTTAGAAATTTTGATTTTAACCACGAATTGAGTATGGAATGTAGAGTAAATTGTATATTTGAGTTAGTAAGACTATGGGTAGAATGTACCTTCGAGAAATTTCGGATTCCGGGCACGTGGGCCTGAGGGCATTTTGGTCATTTCACTGAGCGGGGTTGGGAAAATATATAATCTGAACTCGTTGTGAGTATTAGGATGAATTCTCACTGCTTTGTCATTTATGTGGTAGTTTCAGAGCGTTATGCGTCCGTTGGATTCATCGGAAGGGCTTGGAAGCCAGTGTTGGAATTTCGGAGCGAGGTAAGTCTCCTTTCTAACTTTGTGAGGGAAAATCATCCCCTTAGGTGAATTAATCCAGTATATGCTACTATTTTCGGGGGCTACATACGCACAAGGTGACAGGAGTCCGTGCGTAGCTACTATTATGCCATGTTCGGGTAGCCTAGGACCCACTAGCATGCTTTATGTGTATACCTGTAACCCTGCCTGTAATATTAAACTACCGATATCACCGAAACGTAATTAAATGTTCAAAAGAAATCTAGAGATCATATTGTTAATCTCCTAAAAACATAATTTGTTTCCGCTGTGAATATATGTGTACCTGGACTGGACTGTATCCTGGAGTATCACTACATTTGACAAATGAGTTTCAAAAATAAAGATTTCAAAACCTATATTTCATGTTTCTGTTAAAAAGGATTTTGCCAATTTCCTGAGAAAACCTGCTTCTTGATAAAAATGAGGATGTATTATGTGAATGTGTGTACATATGAGCACCTGAGTCGCATGTATGATTCGCGAGCAGGCTAGCCTTATTATTTTTATGTTGACCGCGTTGCATGATCGATTCGCGAGCGGGGAAAATAGATGAATATATGATTCGAGTCGGTCAACCCCTCGGCAGTGCACATTTTATTATTGTTGGTCCGCGCCATTCGACCCTCGGCATTGTTTTCGCATGATATTTGTTGCGTAGTTGCTATGATAATTGTCTGATTACTCGCCTGAAATGTTAAATTGTCAATTGAAATGACAAAGATTTAAAGTTATTAAAAAGACTTTTGGAAGAAGTTGTTCCTTCCATTGATTTATTATTATTTGATTAAATCACCATGTTGATTAATTGTGAATATGACGAAGATATAAAGTGTTAAATGTGAACGAAATTGAAGTATGTTTAAATCATGTTTTATAAACTGCCTACGATAAAACCATGCTTAGTTTCACTCTTAAGTATTTTAAATGGACCTTTAGTAAGTGTCTAAATTGACCTCTCGTCACTACCTCTCTGAGGTTAGGCGGACGACTTACTGAGTATACGTTGTTTTTGTACTCATACTGCACTTGCTGTGCATTTTATTGCACAGGTACTTACATAGCAAATGTGGAGGATTCGGAGACTCAGGCGAGCTGCATCTTCCGGAGGCGATCCGCAGCTGACAGAGTCACCGTCATACTGTATCTATTTCATTTTAAATTTCCTTGTCCAGTTGTATTTCGGACAGGCTTTGTAATGATTGTATAAATTCTTAGAAATAGCTCATGTACTTGTGACACCGGGTTCTGGGATATGTATTGGGATAATTGTTTAAGTGAAATATTTAGATCACTGTTTTTTTAATAACACAAATTTTAGTTGATGTTGTATTTAATTTACGAAAATTTATTTATTTGATTATGAAATGCAAGAAAAGGTAACGGTTTCAAAAATGTTAAAACATGAATATATTTCAACTAATTAAGGATTTGGCTTGCCCGACAGTGCTGTCCGGCGCCATCACGACCTATGGATTTTGAGTCGTGACAGATCCTCCGGCATTCCCTCAACCCAAAATTAGGGCTTGAAATGGTACGCTTCTTCCCCTCTTGTTTCAAGGTTAGGGTTTAATTTGATTTTCATGTAAAAATTTGTTAGATTTGCTAAATTCTGGGTACAAATGGATTCTTATGCTTTCGCAACTCGAATGCTTTGTCACTGGCGGGATACTTACTGTTAAATCCGAGAATTTTCCAGTTGAAATAGAAAATATAATTACCAGAATATATTTTTGCTATTTGTGTATCAGCTTAAAAGGTACTGAAATAATTGTAGGCTGGGGTTCAATTGATGTGGAGGATTCCGAGGAAATTTATCTGCACTTCCCATATGCATTGTCTCATTGTTTGGTTTTCTAACTTCTTAGGTTTATTGAAATGCTTTTTGATTTGGAGTTTGTCTATTAGACCATATTATGTTTGCTTTTCATCGTAGTTATTTATCTAGCAACAGGTATGCATCTAACTTATAGGTGTTGTATGTTTTACCAAATCTCAGCTTAACAGAACTTTATTGTTATAGCACTAGAATGATGTCAAGATCCAAAACCTAACCTGTCGTGATGCGCTATCAATGGTACGAGTCAAGCCGACTTTCCTAAAATACATTAGAAATCAAATATAAGGTAATGTAAAACTTTCCATATCAGAAATTTTTCATAAAACTCAAAGTTAAACTCAAAATAAAAACGAAGTGCGGAATACTAGCCTCAAACATCAGGGTGTCACTAAGTCATGAGTGTCTAAATCTATGAACTAAGATATATAACCGTCTATAACTCTCAGAACGACAGACCGGATCGTGACAAATGAAAAGTCTTTCATTCCTTCTTTATGTGATTTACTTTGCATTGTCGAAGCCTTCTTTTTACTTATTCGTTAAACTTATTCTTTTTCATTGAACGGATTAGCAATCTGTTAAATTTTATGTGCAGGGACGAGGGCCTAATATTGAGGTTAGACTCTTAATGTCACTTTAATTGAATGACCTTATATCTTTAGAGTTTTTTTTGCGTTTGTCCATAAGCTCGTTGCATATAAATATCTTTTTCAGTAATCCTGTATGACTTGGGATATGGTTGAGCTAATAATAATTTTATATAACAGGAACACTCAGGCCTAGGCATCTTTTGCGTCTCTTTTGGATTGACAACTTAATATCAGCTATATCATATGCAATTTCGTTCTTTTTTAGGGGGTGTGCAGAGTGGGGTGAAGAATAGTTAAGCTGAACTAACATGTTGTGGTAGAAGGGCTAAAGTTGAATTTTTTTCGACAAACACGTCAAGTAAGTACCATGGCTATTCTACAAACTAGAACGCATATGCTGCAACTGAAATTTTTATATGCACCCATTTGGGATCCTGGACTTCACTATGTTAGTTTAGAGGCTATTTCTTTTTGGTTGGGATATGTGCACCTATCTCCTTTTCCCCTTATATAATGGAAGTTGGATGCATATTAAAATGATGGGACATGCTGAGGTTCAGAATAAGTTCTAGTCTATTCTTAGTAAGGGGTTAAACTGGTAGAATTAACTATCAGAAAAATTTGCTAATCTGACCTTTCTACATTTAAATTTTTTACTTGAGTAAGTGTACTTGATATTTCCTAACTGGCTATTGATACATTTTTCTAATGAAGAGATAATTTTCTTTACTATCATTGCCTTCTGTTCGCATAATATTTTCTTCTATAAGTATTTTGAGATTGTCAACCAACCTTGAATCCTTGACCTAGTAGTTTGGAGAGAACTTCCAACCACTATGAACTATGAACAAGGTGTATTTTCTTCGAATTTGAATTTGTTAATGGTGAACTCTTCATTACTTCACAAAGGGACATGCAAGGGTATCAACATTCTGTATTAGTGCTACCACTTGAATTTTCTTTTTTTTTTCCTTACTCTAACATGCATCTTTTTCAGCAAATCTATTGTTGCACCCTAGTGTGACTCTTAACTCTTTTTCTTTGTATTTTATATTCCCTTACTGCTGTTATCGTTATTTTGCTTTCGCATACTTCCTTAAATTGCTGAACAAAATAGCATCTAGAATTCAATTGGATGCAGCATTATGCTAATGAGGAGCTGTTTTCTCTAACTTCAATCAAGGTGTGTTCACACTTCACAATGCTTAGGTATTCAGATGGAGAATATTATTTTTCTTGAATGTGGTTCCTCTAGGAAGTTCAATCATTGCTCCAGGGTATTTCTCAATTCGTCTGTGTAAAAGATCATATAAGTTATATGTCATGGTTATAAGATTTATGGCCTGATTAGTTCCCGAAAATTTCCTATCTAGTATTTCATGTCACAAATTCTGATACTATTGGAATTGTAATGAGTTATTTTGAAAAATATGATAAGTTTAAAACAGAGCAAATTTCATATGGTTTCAATATAATGATGCTTGCTTGTTACGCAATTGAGAACTTGCGTTTTTGCATTCTGTGATTGATAAAGAGGATGTTTTTGGATTATTGATATGCCAATCCTCTCTTTGTTGATATTTAAGCATTATTACCATTGTGAAATTTTGGCATATCTCAATTTCAACTATGTAAGAGCGCCATCCTATCTTTAAAATATTACATCTTCTTGTTGTCAGCAAGCTTAGATTAGTAACACCAATATATAAGCATTAAGTAAACTCATTATGTAGCCTTGTTAGAATTATTATCTCATACTAATGCTAATCTTTGATGGTTACAGGAAATTATATTAGTCAAGTCTTAAGGTCTTGTTGCATTTCTTACCAACATCTCATTTCCATTGTATGTGCTATCTTTTTCTTCTGCATTTGATTGTTTTGATAAATTATAATTGGATTATTATTTTATTAGAATTTTCTAATTTATTTCTCTCTTTTGATCCTTTGCTACTTGTTTTTAATATACGAAGGATACAGTTCTCCAACAACAGGAAATGAAGTCAACCACAGACTAGGAGGAGTTTGAAGGCAAAGGAACAATTTGGAGACCTTTTATGTTATTTTTTGGGTCATGTATATATACATAGAAAATGTATTATAATGTATATTATAATACTTTATATTGTTTGACTTTTTAGCAATGAAAAGTTCTTACATATTTCTATTTCTCAAACTGCCTTGTTGACCACAAAGTAACTTTGTATTTTATGATAATTTTAGTTGTCATTTATCATGATAATTTATAGTGATAGTTTTATTTTGTCGTAATAGCTATGTTTTTAGTGATGCGATGATAGTTTTAGCTACAAAATCGTAAGCCAATTTTATTAAAGCAAATTTGTCACTATTTATTATATTTAGGGACGAAATATCTTTTTATATACAATAGGTAGTTTTTAGTGACGAAATTAAATTTGTTCAACTACAAAATACATTCAATTTTAGAGACAATTAATGTTGTCACTAATTAAACCAAATAGTTAATGACAAGATAGTTTCATCGTATTGATGGCTTCTTTAGTGACGAAAACATATTATCAACTACAAATTTTTTATACTTTTTTTGACAAATGAGTTTGTCACAAATACCAGTTTGGGGACAAAAATCAATTCCGTAGTTAATATAACTTTATTTAGTGACGAATCATTAAGTTGTCTTTGTATATCTTTAGTGACGTGCATTTAAGGACGAATGATTGACAAAAAAATTTCGTCAAAAAATGTTTTGTGACGAAATATGTATTTTAGGTGACAAAATAATTTGTCATTGATAATCGAATTTGTTGTAGTGTGCAAAGAATGCTAGCAGAGGTTGCTACGCACGTCTTTGTATACTAGTTCAACTTGGTAAGCCAGTGCCAAGAAATATTCTCATTGGAAGTCATCTACAGAAAATTCACTATGAGAGTACAACACCATTATACCAAAGTTGTGGATGCCTTAGCCACACAATATACCATTGCATGAAACATGCTTCATCCCAAGAAGGTACATCTTCCTCCACTCCAATGGAACATGAGAGCACAAACACAAAAAAAGAAAAGAAAAAAGAAGAAAAAGAAAAAACAGAAAAAAGAGAAAAAAAAAAAAGAAGAAGAAAAAGAAAAATATCAACAAAAAGAAAAAAAGGAAAATAAATAAATGAAAAAGAAAGAAATTACTACGACAATGATATTACAATTTCAGACGGCCCTTGGTCAACAGTAATATTCCCAAAAAAATCCAATAACAACCCAAAATCTCACAAACTCATAAATAAATATTTTTGCACTACCAATATACAAAATACCTTCTCCACATTAGAAAATAATACCTCACCCCTTGAAAACCCTCCACACATGTTTAAGACTAAACCCATGCACACAGATCTCCACCATGCAAATACAAACCAACAAAAAACTCAAAAATCATCCCAAAATACTAATGCAAACCTAGGAGACAAAATAATTATCCAAGAGATACTATCCTCTAAGACTAGCCTTATCATTAGCCACTCAAATCCTATATCTAATGAATCATCTAGTACACCTATAATTCTAACTACTAGTACTACACAATCTCTTCCTAGCAAGACTTCTTCCAACCAAATTGTGACTAATACTCACAAAGTAACCAAACCAGTAAACACTACTACAACTAACATCTCATCCAAACTAGCAAACACTACTCCAACTAACTTCTCATTCCCCAATCCCGTTCCAAATACCAATTCAAATTTAACTCCTTCACCTACTCACACTCAAAACCCAACCGAATCCTTATCCTCCATTAAACACTCACATCAACTCTTCCACACATCTGTACCTAGGACGATTATAACTAACAACACCAAAGAAAGAAATAAAGAAACGCACAAACCTACTGACCACACGAGCTCACGCACTGCAATTCAAAAAAATAATGCACACACATCACTTACCAGCGAAGCACTACTCCATAACATAATCACAACTTCATGTGACAATTTCCATATTACACCAACTACACAAACCCATGTTAACAAATCTGAAGCCCCAACTAAAGGCTCGGTTAGAACTATAATTCAATCCTTGACAGAGAAAAATATCCAAAGTACAATCCCAAATCCCCCAAATCCCTCCCCAAATAGTAACACTACTCCTACACCCTATTTCATCTTCAACTCTCCCACACTCAATACTGATAAGAGACCAACCATAACTCCAAAAAGTACCAGAAATTTACAACCTCAAACTGCTATAAATCACCCCCAGCAACTCCTTACACTCGTCACCTTCATCTCCAAAGCAACAACAACAAAACAACCAGTCCACAAACAACCATGCCTCGATCGAAACACACGACTTCCTCCAGCGTCCCTCCCCGCCTTCGAACAAAACCAGCAGCTTCGACCACCTCCCCACCCCACTCGAACACCCACATGAACCTGTCAAACCCCATGCAAAACTTCATACCATCATGCATGTATCAACTACACCCAATACCACTAGGGACAACCAACATACCACCCTTCAACAATCAGTTCCAACCCTTCAACTTCAACCAAGTTCAACAACCCTTCAACATAGAACCTTCCTGCCTTCAACAACCTCTGTCCAACTGGAATGCCAATCCCCTCCCACAGGACTCAACCCCTTGCCAAATACCCACTCCAGAAATGTTGCATTACTACCAAAACTGCATGAACAACCTAGACCCTCTTCACTCGTTCCTTCTCCAACAGTTTCAACCAACCCTATTCAACCAACAAGACCAACAGGAAGATCCCTATCTTATTGGAAACATGACACTGCAACCACCAATGAAGCAATCCTATCTCAACTTGAACTTTCCATCACTCCCCTTGAACAACTTTGCAAACTTGTCCATAAATCAAATCCTTCAAACCCTACACACGCCAGTAACACTAACACAACTCCAAAACTTCTCCCTGGATCAACTTGTTCGGAGATGGAACCTACCCAATCATTCAATTCTACAACAGCAAACTCCCCACCACCGAAGGTCCCAGCATTGGACGAAGAGCAACCAAACATCCAAGACCACTTGATGGAACCTATTTTCCTGACAGAGGAATGTCTGACATTGACGTTTCTCGAATGTGCCAAAGAAAAAATATTAATCAAAACACTCCCAAACATGAGGAAAGTGTCAATCAACATACGCTCATGTGCATGGTCCCCCATGAAACAATATGTCTTGACACTCTGCCCGGCAACTACAACAAACGTAGACCTCAGTCTAGGTCAAGGAACGAACCAAATGTCCAATCCCCAAATGAAGATGCTATTATGGAACTGTAGGGGTTCAAACAACCCAACTTTCAAGCGCAATTTGGATGTGATACTTGCTGAAAAAAACCCTTCAGTTCTTGCTCTTACAGAAACAAGAATGGCGGATCATGACACTTTGCTCCAACGTTTTCCATTCACAGATTTATTACAGGTACATGCCTCAGGTTTCTTAGGGGGGATTGCTTTAATGTGGAACAACAACGAGGTTACCATTGATCCAATGGTACTCACTGAGCAGGAAATACATGCCACAGTCAAGGTAAGTGCTTCTTCACGCCCTTGGATTCTTTCAGTAATATATGCTAGAAATAGTATTACTTACAAAAATATATTGTTTAAAAATCTAAAAGAAATGGCTGATATCATTAATCTTCCCTGGTTAGCGTGTGGTGATTTCAATGAGATTACTAACGCAACTGAAAAAATTGGTGGTAACCCCATCAACAATAATAGAGTAGCAGCCTTCAATAGTTGCTTAAACCATATGAATATGATAGACCTAGGATTCACGGGTCCTCGTTTCACATGGACTAACAAACCTAACACTACAACCTCAAGCTCCCTCATACTAGAAAGACTAGATAGATTTATGAGTAACCCCGCATGGCTTGAGATTTATCAAGATTCCAACATTACCCACCTACCTCGAACATATTCTGACCACTTCCCTCTACTCTTAAACCTTACACGCCAAACACCAAAACCCCCCAACTCATTTAGGTTTGAAACCATGTGGCTTCACCACCCTGAATTCAAATATCTAGTTACTAATTCAAATACCATGTGGCAGCCTGATGTTGACTACACTACAGCTGTTGATAACTTTAAAAAAAATGCTCAGCAATGGAACCTTTCCTCCTTTTTGCAAAAAAAAAAAGGAAAAATAACGGTTATAATTGATGGTTTTCAACAAATGAAACCTGTTATCAAAAAACCGTGCTATTATAAATTTGAGACTAAACTCATTGCTGACTACAACAACATTCTCCAGCAAGAAGAAGATTTTTTAAAACTAAAATCTAGAATTCTCTGGTTAAATGAAGGAGACGCAAACACTAAATTTTTCCACACATCCACAATTCATAGGAGAAGAAAAATAGGATACTAGGCCTAATTGATACCGATGGCAATTGGACTCTAGACAAAGAAGTAATTCATAAAACCATTCTAACCCATTTCCAAAAAATATACACAACAGAGCTCATCTTCACTGAAAAAAATTTAACTCAAACAGACCAACAGTCTATTACTACGGAAGACCAAATTTTTCTATCAAAACAAATGACCATAATTGCAATTTAAAAAGTCATTGACCCATTCAAACCCCTTAAAGCACCCGGTCCTAATGGACTTCAACCCATTTTCTTCCAAAAGTTTTGGCAGAAAACTAGCAACGCCATAACAAAAGTTTGCATGGATGCCTTCGAAACTGGTACTATCCCGAAGGATATTAATTCTACTAACATTCTATTAATCCCTAAAGTAAAAAACCCTAAAAAAATCACCCAATACCGTCCCATAAGCCTTTGTAATACTATATACAAACTATAACTAAGATTATTGTCCACCGTATACGACCCCTACTAAATAAAATAATTAGCCCCAACCAATGCAGCTTCATCCCTGGGCGAAGGGCAACTAACAATGGCATCATTTTCCAAGAATTCATCCACTCCTTTGCAAAAAATAATAGCAGAATAGGCCATATGATGTTAAAAATAGATCTGGAAAAAGCTTTTGACCGTCTCGAATGGTCTTTCATAAGATTTTCCTTATATAGTCTGAACTTCCCTAATAAACTAATTTCCCTAATCATGTCCTATGTAACATCATCCTCCATTTCAATTCTAATAAATGGAAAACCTTCCGCTCCTTTCCACCCAACGCGTGGAATTAGGCAAGGAAACCCGCTATCACCATATCTCTTCATAATCTGTATAGAATCTCTTACAAGACTTATTAACATTCAAATCTCCACCAACCTGTGGAATCCAATTAAAATTAGCAGAATCTCCACCAACCTTTCCCACCTCCTGTTAGCAGACGATTTAGTTCTTTTTTCCAAAGCGAACATCAAGAATGCCACATCCATCATCAACACCTTCAACAATCTTTCCTCCGCCTCTCGCCAAAAAATTAATTTCGAAAAATCAAAAATTCTTTTTTCAAAAAATGTTCCCACTAATACCCAAGTACTTATTGCAAATCTGCTCAACATCACTCCAACCTCCAAATTTGGATCTACTTAGGTCTTCCCATTACAAACAAACACCCAAAAAGCGCTGATTACCAACATATCATTGACTGCATGAACAACCGACTCCAAGGTTGGAAAGAGAACATGTTATCCCTAGCAGGACGTGCGACTTTGATTACGTCTACTCTAGTAACAATCCTCCAATATGTCATGCAAATTAATGCTCTTCCAAAAAATATCATCAATTGAATTGATCGCATTCAACGTAACTTCCTTTGGGGTTCAACGGACACAAAAAGAAGACTACACCTCACAAATTGGGAAACTGCTACTTTACCCAAGACCTGGGGTGGACTAGGCATTCCAAACGCAACTGCAAAAAATTCTTTCCTAATTTATAGCCTAACTTGGCGCTTCTACTCCCAACCCGAACAACTATGGGTCAAAATCCTAAAGGAGAAATACAAAAATCGTCAATATCTTAATCAAATTAGTTGCAAAACCACTGATTCATACATATGGAAAAACATTAGTAAAAACAATGACCTTTTCACACAAGGAATAGGTTGGAATATTGGAACATGTACTAACATAAGAATTTGGGAAGACAACTGGATCACATCTAATACCTCCCTCCGATCCCTCATACAAGGCCCTCTCACACAAGCAGATCCTTCTGCAACCACTGACAACTTACTACTACCAAATAGACAATGGACTTCACTTCACTCTCCATAGAATTACCCCCACATATAAGATATCTATTCACCAACACCTACATTCAGGAATTCCAACCCAAGAGAGATTCTTTCTTCTGGAAATTCACAAATTTTGGATGCTTATCAACCAAATCGGCCTACCTATCCTACCTAAAAAAATTTAACCTCTTTCCAACATCCCTGAACCTCTTAACCAATTGGGTATGGAAAATAGAAGCTATAGCAAAATAAAAATTTTCTTCTGGCTTCTTATTAATAAAAAATTACCGACAGCAACCAACCTATCACTCCGAATATTATTCCTAGCGATAGTTGTGCTACCTGCCAAAACACACCAGAAACAACAGCGTACATATTCATCTCATGTCCCCCCGCTGCATCAATATGGAATATTTTTAACATCTCCCTCTCCCCTTCCAATATGGAACATAAACTTATTGAACTATGCTCGTCCACAAATTCCATTTCTATTAACAATCACAGTCTTCCTTTAAAAATCCTAGTGCCTATAATATTATGGACTATTTGGAAAAATAGAAATAAAAAACTATTCAACCATTCGGACAAAACTCTTACCATCCACGATATAATATTTCACACACTAGAATACCAACACTTAGTAGCCCAATACCTCAATAAGCCTCAGCAAATAACTACTATAATTACTTGGACCCCTCCTCCCACAGGATATTACAAGCTTAACATAGATGGTGTCTTTGACTCACTAACAAACATGGGAGGAGGAGTGGGAATAATCATAGATCAGGAAGGCAATTGGATTACTGGGTTTTCGTCAAAGAACTATGCTCAATCCGCAGTACACATGGAACTCCTAGCTCAGTACGAAGGGCTGAAAGTGACAGTAACTAATACACTTATACCTCTACTTGTGGAAACCGACTCGCAGGTATTGGTCCAAATGCTCGAATCAGATAATCTTGCTTTCTCACATTTGCTATATGATTGCAGGCATCTACTGGAGCAGCTAGGGAGGCCTCTTGTGGCCCACATATATAGAGAAGCCAACAACGCTGCTGACAAACTGGCACGTTATAGGAAAGGCAAGGAACCAGAAGAAAGAAGACAAATCATGTTCTTCCCACACCCACCCTCCTTTATTTTGAATGTACTACAACATGACATATCGGGTACTGGGACTACGCGCCAGTTCCCTCCATGTAATAAGTCTATCGTTTGTTGAATAAAAGTTACTTTCATTAGCAAAAAAAAAAAGAAGACATGTCATATATTTTTGAATGTTAGAGCTATATATGCTAGAACTATAGAGCATTATTTATCGATTGAGTTAATACCAACACTCACAAAGGAAGAGAAATCAGTGAACTAGCATATCAAAAACAATTTTAACAGGTTAACGTTTAGCTTTCCATTGAAATTACTTCATGTAATTAAGAAAAAGATAAGAATAACTTCATAAAATTATGAACTGACTGTGCAGTCGAATCCAATTAGTCAACTAATAATTAGACTGATCATAGGAAGCAATGATATAATTTGAGGCCATGAACTCAACCAATAATCTCTACGCAACAAACTATAGATAAATGAAAACAAATCGGTTTTGAGTCTCAAAGGGACAAAAATTATGTCTTTATTCATATGGTAACAAACACT
Source organism: Nicotiana knightiana (assembly GCA_005239525.1). Taxonomy (NCBI): domain Eukaryota; kingdom Viridiplantae; phylum Streptophyta; class Magnoliopsida; order Solanales; family Solanaceae; genus Nicotiana; species Nicotiana knightiana. Next base: position 28,880 of record ML437971.1, read on the forward strand.
TCATGAAACATCATAATAAACTGTGAAAGACAAAAAGACTTATTTTTGTGTCACGACCCAAAATTCATAGGTCGTGATGGCGCCGGACACCACTGTCAGGCAAGCGATGAATCTATCTGCCCAGCTCGCGAATCGATCATGCGACGCAGTTAACATAATACGGCTAGCCTGCTCGCGAATCATACATGCGACTCAGGTGCTCATATGAATACATACACAAATACAGGGTCTTCTTGCTCTCAAATCATATATGCGACTCAGGCAACCAAAGTTATACATATCCACACCATAAATTCATACTTTGTCGAGAAAACCGTTTTTCTCAGAAAAGTTGAAAAATCTTTACTAAAAGAAATATGAAATATAGGTTTTGAAATCTTTGTTTTTGAAACTCATTTGTCAAATGTAGTGATACTCCATGATACAATCCAGTCCAGGTACACATATATTTACAGCGGAAATAATTCGCTTTTTAGAAGGACTTAACAATATGAACTCTAGCTTTCTTTTAAACATTTAATTATGTTTCCGGTCATATTAGCAGTTCAATGATACAGGCAGGGTTATAGGTACACACATAAAGCATGCTAGTGGGTCCTAGGCTACCCGGACATGGCATAATAGTAGCTACGTACGGACTCCCGTCACCTCGTGCGTACGCAGCCCCTGAAACTAGTAGCATATACTGAATTAATTCACCTAGGGGGACGATTCCCCCTCACAAAGTTAGAGAGGAGACTTACCTCGCTCCAAAATTCCAATACCGGCCAAGCCCTTCCGATGATTCCAATGGACGCATAACGCTCCGAAACTACCACATAAATGACAAAGCAATGAGAATTCATCCTAATACTCACAACAAGTTCAGAAAATATACTTTCCCAACCCCACTCAGTGAAATGACCAAAATGTCCTCGGGCCCACGTGCCCGGAATCTGAAATTTCTCGAAGGTACGTTCTACCCATAGCCTTACTAACTCAAATGTATAATTTAATCAAATATTCATGCTCAATTCGTGGCTAAAATCCACATTTTCCATATTCTACGTTTTCTTCAAAGTTTCCCTATTTTCCTACAAATTTCATGCTCAAATCCATGCAAGATCTTGTATTTAACCTTAGAAACAAGTAGAACAACTTACCTCTTGATGCTTGGTGAAATCTCCCTTGAAAGCTCTCCAAAATCGCCTAACCCATGAAGAAAAATGAGAGAAAAATGGCACAAACCCGTTTTAAAACATTCTTCCCAGGCATTTTCCACACCTGCTTTCCTTCCTCCACACCTGCAATCTCGAGGTGCGACCAAATCCACCGCACCTGCGGTTTCCCTCAATCCCAGCGAAATCGCACCTGCGCCCACACTGCCCGCACCTGCGGCTTCGCAAGTGCGGAATATCCATCGCACCTGCATTTCCCAACCAACCCAAGCCCAAACTTGCACTTGCGACTCCCAAGCCGCACCTGCGGCCAAAACGTCGCAGGTGCAGATCACACCAGATGACAGCAGAAACCAGCCCTTTTTCCAACTTCAACATTGATCTGTTAACCACCCGAAATCCACCCGAGGCCCCCGGGACCCCGTCCAATTATACCAACCTGTCCCAAAACATGACACGGACTTGCTCGAGCCTTTAAATCACATCAAACAACGCCAAAATCACAAATCGAACTCAAATCCAATTCTTTAAGAACTTAGAATTTCAAACTTCTACATCCGATGCCGAAACCTATAAAATCATGTCCGATTGACCTCAAATTTTGCGCACAAGTCATTTCCACATTACGGACCTGCTCTAACTTCCGGAATAGCATTCCGACCTCGATATCAAAACTTCCACTTCCGGCCGGATTTCCCAAAAACCTTTAAATTTCTATCTTTAGCCAAATGACTTCAAAATGACCTCTGGACATCCGAGATCACTTTCAATCGCGCTCCCAACTCCAGAGTCACCATACGGAGCTATTCCCAGACTCGGAACCCCAAACGGACCTCAGCCTCACTGACATGCACTTCAAGCCCAAATTCATGAAATCCTTCAAAAATGCTAACTTCCATAATATACGCCAAAATGCTCCTGGGTTATCCAAAACCCGATCCGGACATACACCCAAGCCCGAAATCATCATACGAACCTGCTGGAACCTTCAAACCCTGATCGGAGATCGTTTACTCAAAATTCCAATCTTAGTTGATTTCTCCAACTTAAGGCTTCTAAAATGATAATTTTCTTTCCAAATCAATTTTAAACTTCATGGAATTTAATTCCGACCACGCCCACGGGTCATAATACCTGGAACGGAGCTGCTCGCGACTTTAAACCGCTGAATGGCGCACTAGAGCTCAAACGATCGGTTAGGTCATTACATTCTCCTCCACTTAAACCGACGTTCGTCCTCGAACATGCTAGGAACTACTCTGAAGTTACCTGAAATCACTGTTTAACATCTCGAGCACCTGCCCGTGCTACCATAACCCAGTCGAGCACAATAGCTTGATCGAATCTGGAGATTTCTTCTTTATCCATATAATAAACTCAGAATTCATTCAAACACCTGAAATTTCTCTAGCCAGACCTAGTTTCAATATATATAAGCAGTGGATCAACTAGCACACGATATACCAGATCATAACTCCATACCCTTGCTGAATCGGCACCAAGAACCGCATAACTCATTGTCTGACCACAACGATGCTCCCTGAACCTTATTAGCCAAGGTCCACAAATCTGACGCTCCTGATGCACCTCATAACAATTATACAGACATACTGCTATAACACTGGCGATTAAACTACAACGGAGGGAATGCGCAGAAATTCACACTCGACCGCGGAGTTAACAAATCCTTGAATACCTCATCTTGACGAGAATCGTCACTTCATTATGAACCTGAATAGTGATATTTGTTCTTTAATATACACTTCACATAACCTTATCGTACTGATCCCTGATCCAAAAATCTCGTCTCACCCAGTATGAACCGCTCGGACAACAAGCCATCCCAACATGACTAACAGCCTCACATGATACCACATCGCCCAGTAGGCCATAACTCGAACATGATAAAAAAAATGACTCAGGACAGAACTACTCAGCTCACGCAACTAATATGAATTCTTACCAGAAAATAAGAAATAAATCACAAGAAAATAAATACATATTAACCCTTCTCATCATCACACTGTTGCGGCGTGCAACCCAATCCAAATAACATACCCGTAGCGACTTGCCACCCGATCCACACATAAAATTTACGTAAGAAGATATATATACGGAGCTGATTTGCTCACTATTACAAATTACTGAATATCAATCACAGGCATGCTAAGTGCATAATACCATCCTGGGGAGACTGATAAAGCCATAGTCTACAAAACTCAAGCACAACTGAGGTGCAATATATATACATATACTTTGGATCTCAAGAACTATCATGCTCACATAACACCCCCGCTACGCGGGACCTCAACACATAAGAAATTACCAAGCTGTTTCATAACTCATACGGCATAATCACAATAACACATAAATTTGATGAAGTCGGAACAACACCCGTTGTTCTAATACCTTTCAATGAAAAGCGCTCTACTGAAAGGAACATGGCTGGCTCACACAGAGCCCATAATCATATTTAAATCCACCCACAAACATCGAGCCACCTCGCTCGCACCAAACTTGGCTATTAGCTTTTACCTGGGTCCACATTAACCCACTTTTTCTAATAATACACGTGAACAACCATCATCACCGGGACTAATACCCCATAATGCATAATCAACTGAACCGAACGCCCTCCAGGCGTAAATTCTCAATTAAGCAATATTGCACTTCTTTATACTCAGTCCAAATCTGAAATCCATCAAGTAACTACATGTCACACTTTATACAATCTTCTCGCAGTCATGCTTCCACGACCTTCCACACAAGGCAACAAGTTTGCACATCTATAACACCGACCACGCTAAGGCCGCAAAACACATCAAGAACCCATGACCAGAGTACAAAGTCTCTTTCACCGAATATCAATCTCAGGTGACACTGAAGATAACACCAGCTTACTCTGAACTCTCAAACCACTTGTCTTGCTCTTCTGAGCTCATGACATCCTCATAAACATCAGACCCAAATCCCGGTTCTTACCCCCAGTTACATACTTCTTCCGCACTTAACATACCAACATGAGGTAGCGCAAGAATTCCATCATAACTTTCGAATCACTAATAGGGTGAATACTTCATCATATAGAAACTTTTTACTTGACTCAGTTCAAGAGTACCATCTCAACACACGAGTGAATTCCCATTATCACCCAATCATGCAAATCTTAAGTGGTAGTCTATACCACCATAACCCTTCCGGGATCCGCCTATACCTGACAGGCCATAACACTCAAGTGCATCCACATAAAGTACGTTACGACGGCTGACAAGCCCCGCACACACCGACATAAACCACATGCATAACTAAATCACATCAAGGGAACCAATCACTGCCAAAAATGTGCCATTTCAACCATGGCTAATCTATCTATCTTCTTTTAAACATCAATAACTGACTCAGGAACAATAACAACTTCCTTCACCCCATAGCAAACTCCACCCTCACTCATCCTGAGTGACCTTGATTCACGAGACCATGCTGCCCAAATCCCGCAACCCGTCTCATAACCTTCTGATAATCTTTTCTTCAATACGGAGTCTATTTCTCTCACTCTTCCAATATTATCATGCATGCTGAAACATATCATAGAACATTCCAACCATCATCCTCTTTCTCAGAAATTATTCTGCAAAAGCTCGATTCTCGACCATATTGCTGCCTGAAATCTTTAATTGCCGCATTCTTAACTTTTGAACTCATTAGGACCGCTATTGAGAGTCACCTTCTCTGACTAGCCCCAAATACAATCAACCCCCAAGGATCTCCTAGCACAGGAACACCATTCTTTTTTTCCAATGAAACACGTGACTGATTCATTATCCTTACAACTCGCCCATGCCTTAAGCATAAATTCTGAATCTTCCATAGCCTAACCTTGACCTGACAGGGCCAACTTTTGTACATATTCATCAAATCCCACGCACAATTACCATTTTACTCCTTTTTCCTTAGCTGAAATAACTTGCCTATACGCCAACAATCCTCAACCCCATGCGAAGACAATCCTACAACCCAACTGCAGATGGTGGGACTCCCCCACTTATCCCAAAGCTACTCCTTGCACTACTCTAGACCCTGCTGAGATTCTTCCTCCTCTGATAACACGATCTTGCTCAGCCAATCCGTCCAAATCTTCCAAATTCTCTTGCTAGCACTCCCTAAATACTCGAATTCCCTAGCACCATTCACACATTCTATCTCTTACCGACTAGCCACTAGGACCCCCTCACAGAACCTGCCAACCCCGCCATTGTTAACCTATCCCCAGAAGATAACCCACATGTGGAAATCACCCGCGGACACCTCCCAACGATGCTGAATGCACGCTCTTTGCGACTTCAATACCCCATCCTATGCCCTGCTTCATTTACCAATTTACTAGTCCGTCTGCTCCTCGTGGACATCCATAATGCGCGACAATTATCTTCAAATTCCAAGTTATACTGCCGCTCTCCCACATTGCGACTGCTCGACTTCCGCTCCTTACACCTGGCCTCCTAGAAATGGAACCACCGCCTAGCCTCGTTCCAGGATCATTCTTTGTAGCTCTCAAACCAGCAGATCACCACGACTTCAAGCTCTCTGAATATTATCCTTCTCTAGCTGCCTTCGTTATCAACACTTATCTAGTGCTGAACCACCGCACCTCATGATCTCTGCCAACCGTTTTCTTCCATACTTCTTCTCGATACTCTGACCCCACAAAATTGAAGAAACTATAGCACCGACCAACTTGACACATTCCATTTGATCAATGACAACGACTACACGTCACAGGTGCATATCCCATCTCGCTTGAAGACACCAAGTCTTACTACCTTATCAATCCCAACTGAGCCATTAATACTCCAAATGCCTTCCCTCTGTCAGAACAAAAGCACTGAAATCTCGAAATCACACTCTGAGAATACCTCCCTTCAAACCATTCATCTTCCCCAACATACGGGCAAACGCTCTAACATCATATCGACACCACACGACGATTAATTGCAAACATCATCACTACCTAAGCACAGCCTTAAGGCTCCTAGAAACACAACTACTGAGCTGAAACAACATATTACCCTTTCACAGGGCCATAACAACAACCATGACCATTTACACATGGAAGCATCTCAAATTACATTTGTAGCACCATTTTCGTTCCTCAAATTCCTGATCCATAGCAAGCGCTTCGCGAAGTGTAAGATTGAGTAGGAATGAACATAGGAATAAGCCTCAAAGGAATAAACTCGCACGATGAAGAATCAAGAAGGGAAGTACTCCTAACAGCCCTGTAGCCTCTCGAAGATAAGTACAGACGTCTCCGTGCCGATCCGCAAGACTCTACTAGACTTGCTCATGACTCGTGAGACCTATGGGAACCTAGCGCTCTGATACCATGTTGTCACGACCCAAAATCCATAGGTCGTGATGGCGCCGGACACCACTGTCAGGCAAGCCCAATCCTTAATTAGTTGAAATACATTCATGTTTTAACAAGTTCGAAATTGTTACCTTTCCTTGCATTTCATAATCAAATAAATAAATTTTCGTAAATTAAATAAGACAGCAACTAAAATTTCTGTTATTTAAAAATAGTGATCTAAAGATTTCACTTAAACAATTATCCCAATACATATCCCAGAACTCGGTGTCACAAGTACATGAGCAACTTCTAAGAATTTTACAAATATCACAAAGCCTGTCCGAAATACAACTGGACAAGGAAATTAAAAATGAAATAGATACAGTATGAAGGTGACTCTGTCAGCTACGGATCGTCTCCGGAAGATGCAGCTCGTCCTCCTCTCCGAATCCTCCACATTCGCTATGTAAGTACCTGTGCAATAAAATGCACAGCAAGTGTAGTATGAGTACAAAAACAACGTGTACTCAGTAAGTCGCCCGACTAACCTCAGAGAGGTAGTGACGAGAGGTCAATTTAGACACTTACTAAAGGTCCATATAACATTTTTAAGAGTAACACTAAGCATGATTTTTATCATAGGCAGTTTATAAAATAGGATTTAATCATCCTTCAATTTCGTTCACATTTAACACTTTATATCTTCGCCTTATTCACAATTAATCAACATGGTGATTTCATCAAATAATAATAAATCAACGAAAGGAACAACTTCTTCCAAAAGTCTTTTTAATAACTTTAAGTCTTTGTCATTTCGATCGGTAATTTAACATTTCAGGCCAACAATCAGGCAAGTATCATAACAACTACGCAACAAATATCATGCGCAGGAAATGCCGAGGGTCGAACAGTGTGGACCAACAATAATAAATTGTGCACTGCCGAGGGGTCGACCGGCTCGAACCATAGATGCATCTATCTGCCTCGCTCGCGAATCGATCATGCGACGCGGTTAACATAATACGGCTAGCCTGCTCGCGAATCATACATGCGAATCAGGTGCTCATATGAATACATACACAAATACAGGGTCTTCCTGCTCGCGAATCATACATGCGACTCAGGCACCCAAAGTTACACATATCCACACCATAAATTCATATTTTGTCGAGAAAACCGTTTTTCTCAGGAAAGTGAAAAGATCTTTATTAAAAGAAATATGAAATATAGGTTTTGAAATAGTTGTTTTTGAAACTCATTTCTCAAATGTAGTGATACTCCATGATACAATCCAGTCTAGGTACACATATATTCACAGTGGAAACAATTCTCTTTTTAGAAGGATTTAACAATATGAACTCTAGCTTTCTTTTAAACAATTAATTATGTTTCCGGTCATATTAGTAGTTCAATGATATAGGCAGGGTTACAGGTACACACATAAAGCATGCTAGTGGGTCCTAGGCTACCCGGACATGGCATAATAGTAGCTACGCACGAATTGCTGTCACCTCGTGCGTACGTAGCCCCCGAAAATAGTAGCATATACTGGATTAATTCACCTAGGGGGACGATTCCCCCTCACAAAGTAGGAAAGGAGATTTACCTCACTCCGAAATTCCAACACCGGCTTCCAAGCCCTTCCGATGACTCCAACGGACGCATAACGCTCCGAAACTACCACATAAATGAAAAAGCAATGAGAATTCATCCTAATACTCACAACAAGTTCAGAAAATATACTTTCCCAACCCCGCTCAGTAAAATGTCCAAAATGTCCTCGGGCCCACGTGCCCGGAATCCGAAATTTCTCGAAGGTACGTTCTACCCATAGCCTTACTAACTCAAATGTATAATTTGATCAAATATTCATGCTCAATTCATGGCTAAAATCCACATTTTCCATATTCTAGGTTTGCTTCTAAGTTTCCCAATTTTCCTACCAATTTCATGCTCAAATCCATGCAAGATCTTGTATTTAACCTTAGAAACAAGTAGAACAACTTACCTCTTGATGCTTGGTGAAATCTCCCTTGAAAGCTCTCCAAAATCGCCTAACCCATGAAGAAAAATGAGAGAAAAATGGCACAAACCCGTTTTAAAATATTTTGCCCATGCATTTTCCGCACCTGCGGTCCTTCCTTTGCACCTGTGATCTCGTAGGTGCGACCAAATCTGCCGCACCTGCGGTTTCCCTCAATCCCAGCTAAATCGCACCTTCGCCCACACTGCATGCACCTACGGCTTCACAGGTGCAGAATATCCATCACACCTGCGGTTCCCAACCAAGACAAGCCCAAACTCGCACCTGCGACTCACAAGCCGCATCTGCGGCCAAAACCTTGCAGGTGCGGATCACACCAGATGACAGCAGAAACGAGCCCTTTTCCAACTTCAACTTTGATCCGTTAAACCACCCGGAATCCACCCGAGGCCCCCGGGACCCCGTCCAATTATACCAACCTGTCCCAAAACATAACACGGACTTGCTCGAGCCCTCAAATCACATCAAACAACACCAAAATCTCGAATCGCACTCAAATCAAACTCTTTAAGAACTTAGAATTTCAAACTTCTACATCTGATGCCGAAACCTATCAAATCACGTCCGATTGACCTCAAATTTTGTGCACAAGTCATATTCCACATTACAGACCTGCTCCAACTTTCGGAATCGCATTCCGACCTCGATATCAAAACTTCCACTTCCGGCCGGATTTCCCAAAAACCTTTAAATTTCTGTGTTTAGCGAAATGACTTCAAAGTGACCTCCGGACATCCGCATTCACTTCCGATCACGCTCCCAACACAAGATTCACCATATGGAACTATTCCTAGACTCGGAACCCCAAACCGACATCAGCCTCACTGACATGCACTTCAACCCCAAATTCATGAAATCTTTCAAAAAGGCTAACTTCCATAATATACGCTGAAACGCTCTTGGGTTATCCAAAACCCGACCCGGACATACATCCAAGCCCGAAATCATCATACGAACCTGCTGGAACCTTCAATCCCTGATTCGGAGATCGTTTACTCAAAATTCCAATCTTAGTTGATTTCTCCAACTTAAGGCTTCTGAAATGAGAATTTTCTTTCCAAATCAATTCTAAACTTCCTGGAATTCAATTCCGACCACGCCCATGGGTCATAATACCTGAAACGAAGCTGCTCGCGACTTCAAACCGTTGAACAACGCACTAGAGCTCAAAACTACCGGTCGGGTCGTTATATTTTACATCTCCAACAACTTATTAGACTTGAAACCTGCAATATTGAAAAATGAATTAAGAATTAGATGTCGACATCTCTTACAAGAAATTTTGCGTATGCCCCTAGCCCACAAAGGTTGTTCGTGAAATACTATAATTGACGACATACAGAAGCTTTTGGTGGCGACAAAATGTTATGAGTGAAATGTAGGGTGGTACTACAATTGGTGACATACAGAACCTTTAGTGGCGACTACAGAATTCGTGCAAAAGGTTATCAGTGAAATGTAGGCTGCTAATCAATTTGGCGACACCAGGACCTTTAGTGGCGACTACAGTCGCTGCAAAAGGTTGTCAGTGAAATTTAGGTCCCTACTCCAATTGGCGACACACGACACCTCTTTTTGTGGCGGTTGTAGCAGTCGCCACGGAAAGTCACCGAAATATTGGTTGGCAAATATGGTATAACAGATGTTGGCGACTATAGGGTAATGTCATTAGTATAAGATAAATTCTTAAAAGGACATAAACATATTAAAACATTTGTGTGAGGCATTACACAAAATTTGAAGGGACAAAAATGCAAGTTTAAAATGTTAAATTGTGTAAGTGTTATCGTAATCTAACATAATAGTTGTTTATAATTTAAGTAACAAAAAAAACATAGCTGCGGTAATGTAACAAAACTTTATACAAGCTCAAAGAAGAATTGTGGAAAGGAATCAAACACCAAGAGGTCTTTGTGGTACCTAAATGTCTCAAGATTAGGTGTTTTAAGTTAGCCAACTTATATTGAAGTCCTGAAATGTCCTGCCACGGAAGGTTGTCACTGAAATACTGGTCGTGTAACGACCCGACCGGTCATTTTGAGAGTCGTATTCCTATTCTCTCCATTTACTTCTCCATTTATGCTTTACAATTGTTTTGTGACTTGCCGAGGTAGTTGGCTCGGGTCCGAAAAAGTTTCAGAATGAGTTGAGACACTTAGTCTCAAGGTTGAAAGCTTAAGACGAAATGGTTGATCGGATGTTGACTTATGTGTAAATGATGTCGAGATGGCATTTTGATGGTTCAGTTAGCTCTGTTGGGTGATTTTAGACTTAGAAGCGTGTTCAAATTATGATTTTGAGGTCTATAGTTGAATTAGGCTTGAAATGGCGAAAGTTGAAAATTTAGAAGCTTTACCGAGAATGGACTTTGTGGTTACCGAGCTCGAATTGGAGTTTCGGGAGTTGGAGTAGGAATGTGGTGTATTTTTGACTTGTGCACAAAACTTTAAGGTCAATCGGACGTGATTTGATAAGTTTCAGCGTCATTTGTAGAAGTTGGAATTCCTTAGTTTAAATAGGCTTAAATTGGGGTGCGACATATTTTTGATGTTGTTTGACGTGATTTGAGGACTCGACTTAGTTCGTATCATATTTTAGGAGTTGTTGGTATAATTGGTTGAGGTCCCAAGGGCCTCGTGTGGAGTTCGGATGGTTAACAAATTGAATTTGGAGTTGGGATGATTACTCAAGTTGGGAGTCTACTGGTGTAATCGCACCTGTGGAGCTTTGATCGTAGGAGCGAGCTGTGTTGCGCATATGCGGCCGGGAGTGAGGAAGGATGTGTCGTAGGTGTGAAGGATTTTCCGCACCTGCGTAGTCGTGGATACGGAGGGGTCGAGCACAGAAGCGGGGGTTCAGTGGAGGTGCTGGAAGGTGGTCGCACCCGCGGTTGCGCAAAAATGGAGTATCTTCCGCAGGTGTGATGTCCTGGCTCCAGTGGTTCACCGCAGAAGCGGAAAGACCTAAAAAACTTGATAAATATTTTTCATTGATGAAATTATCGAATTAACCTATGATAGAATACTTTGCAATGCCTACACTTTAGCATGTTATTTACACCAGTCCAGGGATAGGAGAATCATATTTCATCCATCGTATACTTGCTTAACTACTCATGTATGATATTATTAGGCTGTCGCACGTGAGTTGTTCGTGCAATAGGTGAGTTGTCCGTGCGGGTCCATATATTGATATTATTGACACGTGAGTTGTCTGTGCAACACGTGAGTTGTTCGTGAGGATCCATATATTGATATTATTGCTACTTGAGTTGTCCGTGCAGCACGTGAGTTTTTCGTGCGGATTCATATATTGATATTATTGACACGTGAGCTGTTTGTATCGCATGCGAGTTGTCCATGCAGATTCTATTGCTAGCACGTGAGTTGTCCATGCAGTGTGTGGAACTTTTATTTTCTTGATCATTTATCTGATTTACATGTTTTATTTCCTCTACATGTTATAATACTATTGAGCAGGGTATTTGAGAACTAGTGCACAGGAACACACAGATAGAGAGTATGGGTAGCTTGGCATTCATTTCATTAGAGGAGAGGCCACTAGCTTTGGACATTCAGTCCCTGGCTAACAAACTTGTGAGGTTGGACATTTCAGATCCCAGCTGAGTTCTTGCATGCATTGTTGCTCAGTCTTCCCTATTGGAGCAGATCAAGGCTCGACTGTTTGATGATCCACATTTGATGGTCCTCAGAGAGACGGTACTACAGGGTGGTGCCAAGGAGTTTTCTATCGGCGAGGATGGTGTTCTGCGACTCAAGGGTCGTCTATGTGTTCCTAATCTTGATGGCTTGAGAGGGAGGATTCTAGAGGAGGCACAAGCCTTATGAGCTAGCCTTAATGTATTAATAAAAAAGAGATAGAATTGCACTGAACTAACAAATGACTTCAACAAATTAAGCTTCTCTTACCTTGCCTTGTTTATTTGTGATACTTATTAAGTTGGTTGTACTCACACTACACCCTGCACTTCATGTATAGATCCAGGCATTTCCGGGCGAGTCTACCTGTTTGGAGATCATCGAGGTAGCTGCTTGCCATCCGCAGACCTTGATCCTCCTTTCCCTATCTTTCAGTTTTATGTATTTGGTTTTACTTTCCAGATAGTGTACCAGATTTTGTTGTTATGTATAGATGCTCATGTACTCAGTGACACCTAGGTTTTTGGGATTTACCCGCATTTAGTTGTGACTCTCTATCCAGATATGAAAGTTTTACTTATTTAAACCATGTTTCAGTATGTTGTTCATTCAAAGTGTTGGTAGTTGTTTGAGACGTAGGTTTTCCTAGTACCATGATAGGCTCCATCACGATGAGTTGGTTTTGGGTCGTGATAGTTCGCTATTACAATGGCGACATATAGCACAATATTTGGTGGCAACGGTAGAATTCGCCACTAATACGATCACCAAAAGCTTTATTTCATCTTTTGCTCTAACGGTTATAAACATGAATGTGACTAGATTATCCTTTAATGTATTACTTTTCTAGTAAGAAAATATTTTCCTAATCAAAACTATTTTAATTTTAATTTTTTTACATATAATTTTTGTGAATGTTTTCCGCTAAGGCTGGGATGTGAATGTGCGTCTGCTCCTGTTGTATTATTATTAATTTTTTTATTATCCTTTCCGGCGGTTGTGATCATCACAAATAGTATATAAATGCACCAAAAAATAAATTTTAGGCATATGTAGCACTACTTTTGATGACGACTATAGAGACCGCCACATATGAGATTGAGTTAAAAAAAATGGTCAAAATATATGGGCATTAACTCTTTTTTTTCTCTATATTCTCTTTGTAATTTTTATTTTCTTTAATAACGATCACTTTTGTTGGATGAAACGTTCTCAAATCAGTACTATAGCATAACATTCCAAGCCATTACTATGGAAATTGAAGGCAATTCCAACTCTCACCTATTCATATTAGTCATGGATATGTTTAAAAAGGGAAAATAAAGATCTTTAGAGCCAAAAATTAGTATTAGTAGTTATACATATCTTTAGCAGAAGCTGTTGCAATGTCGATCGACTTGTTTATTCAATGAGGACGCCACAACATAAAAAAAGACAATTGAAAGGATACATAAAGTACATTTCTCTACATTGGTTTATATATCTTGCGTCAAATGTAATGAATTGGTAGTTGTGTAATTCAAAAAAGAAAGAGACTGTTCTCATTCTTTTTTTTGTAAATCACACTCTCAAAAGATATCGTGTAATTTTCGTGGTAAGATAAGAATTAAGAAAACAAGTAATTGATTATCTAATAACTGCTACAACACCTTTTAGAGATGCTAAGACTTTCTTATGTACTCCAACAATGAAGTAGACTTTCTCTTGGCTCTCTTAATGTCACTCTTAGTGAGCTCTGAAAGAGATATAATTGCACCAAGCCTACAATTGCACAAGGAAAGTAAGATGGAAGTCGCGTTCTCTTTGTTACGAGGTAGACCTGTCCTTAGGAGATCTATCAATACCAGTATTGTGCTAGATCTTGTTATAGCCACCTTAGCTTCTACTTGGTGGTTGGCTAGGACCAAAAGAATGGTCAAAGCTTCATGAAACATCAGCATTTTTAGCAGTGCTGGTATAATCCCAGCCCGAACAGCCCGACTCCTTGTTTCCTTGATATATGCACAAGTTAAACAATGTTGATGTATAATCTTTCTTCCCTATGATATTTTCTGTCATAAGCAAATCTATGAGAGCCGGTATGGCCCCCGATGCACCTATTAATGTTTTATTCTCATCGCTGAGTGACAAACTAAAAATGGTTTCTGCTGCATTTTCTCTTGCTTCCATGCTCTCTGCTCTGATATCCAATGATTCAATTATTGATAAATGTTGCACTAGCTATTATGAGATAAGTTCAACGCACGAAGTGCAATGAGATCTCCAATATAGTACGTACTTGGAATATAACCTTCAAATCTATTCTTTGATAGATTGATAATCATGTTTGCAATCAAAACTCGATGATATTATATTCAAGATTCAATCCCTTTGTCGTAATTGACAGAGATACATCACAATTAAAATTACCAATATATTGATCTCCTAATGAAACAATCACAATAACCATCTCATTTGTCGCTCACAATAATATGTAAATATTTGTTTAACCTTTCATCACCAAAATTATACCATATTAACCACAATACATTTTGGAGTGAAAAAGTTTGCTTTAAAGAATTTGTATCTTGGACTCAAAGCCATTAATCAGACGCTACAACACGCGACCATTAACGAAGTAAATGTGGGAAAAAAATACTTGTTACATGGGCTGAAGGAGCATTATATTTATACATGTTTCAAAATCGAGCTTTGTTGTATGAGAAGAACAAGAAATCAGCTTCGATTTAATCCGAGATCTGTTATTGAAAATGCTTATTTAATGAGCATTCTCAATATTATCCCTTGAAGAGGACTCGAAATTCTTCATGTTTTCTAGCACGAGATCTTGTATGAACTTTTGAGCATTTGATGTAGCAGAACTCCTTGAGCTAATCCCTTAATTGTTTTTTAGCATAAGCTCAAGGATGTGTTTATTTCTAAATATGATGGCACGTCGCTTCAATCATAGATATTTGTTTCTGAGCATCAGCTCAAGGCAATGGTAATTAGAGCAGTTAAAAAGAGGGTTATTGTTATGATATATGTCAAACATTTGTTGAGGCACGATTAAAGCTAGGAAAGAAATGCAGAACATCCAAGTGAATGCAACTGAGCTACTGTGAACACATCTACGGCTCCTACTGATCCGAAAACTAATTTTGATGGAAGGTTTTTAAAATTAAACTCGTTATAGATTCTGATATAATGTTTGCTGAAATTGTAGTGCGTTCTCATAATTATATGTCTTATTCTGAAAATTCGAAAAGTTATAAAGACGATAAACTTTAGTTACTTTAGTGATACATAAGTAGTTTTGTGAATTTACCATTAAAAAGGATAATATTCAATGACATTTTTTAAATTGACCCTATTCTTTTTAATGTATTGGTCATCCATAAAAGAATAAAACAAAAACAACAAATTTTTTGGACTTGACCATCAAAAGAGATTTTTTTCTATTATTTTGTGATACTTCTGTGATTGCACAAGCCCATTACATAAAATGCATCAAACTAAAACAAGCCAACCGTGAGAGACATAATTGAATTTCAAAAATCTTTGACAAATTCAAATAGGAGTTTTGATGAATCACGCCATTGTTGCGCGATATTTGAGCTCTTAGGAAATATCGAAGAAGAACAAGAAAAGTGGGTCGGTTTTGAGAGGAAATGCACTCAACTGCATTAGCAAGCTTAAACAACTATTACAATGCCAAAACTATATATACTACACATTTTCAGCTAATTAATTTAACACTTAACTACTAATCCTGCTTAACTAACTAACTAACTGACTGTTGCTAACGTGCACTACTGTCAACCTACACCTTCATCACCCACTAAGCTGTGACACACACAGCTGTCACTGGTTGTTACAGTGTCCATTTCAACACCCTCCTTCAAGCTAGGTGGTGTAAACACATTCAAAACACATAGCTTGGATAGTAGATGATAATGCTGCACGTTGCCAAGTCCTTTTGTTAATATGTCTGCTTCTTGATCCTCTGTTGGAACATAAATGGGATTTACTAATCCTTCTTGCACCTTCTCCCTTATAAAATGACAATCTATCTCTATATGTTTTGTGCGCTCATGGAATACTGGATTGTTAGCTATTTGCATGGTTGACTTGCTGTCTGTGAAAAGATGGATAGGAGTAATCACTGCAACTCCCAACTCTTTGAACACACCTAGCAGCCAAATCAATTCAGAGACTGTTAGTGCCATACTTCTATATTCTGACT
The DNA here is from genome assembly GCA_005239525.1 of Nicotiana knightiana. Lineage (NCBI taxonomy): Eukaryota > Viridiplantae > Streptophyta > Magnoliopsida > Solanales > Solanaceae > Nicotiana > Nicotiana knightiana. The sequence continues at coordinate 45,315 of ML437971.1, forward strand.
CTGCTGAATTTCTTGCAATTGTATTTTGCTTCTTAGACTTTCATGATATCAGGGAGTCTCCACATTTCAGCAAATACCCTGTGACAGACTTCCTTGAGTTAGGACAACTAGCCCAATCTGCATCACTATAAGCCTTCAAGGTCATATCACCTTCTGCTCTCATTAGAATGCCTAGCCTTGGCTCATTCTTAATATATCTCACCAATCAGTGTGCTGCTTCTAAATGAGATTTTATAGGTGCTTGCATGAATTGGCTCAAAGTATGCACTGTATAGGCAATGTCAGGCCTTGTCAGGGTTAGATAAAGAAGCTTCCCTACAAGCCTTTGATATCCCTTCACATCTGTAAGTTGTGGATCATCATTCAGATTACAGTATGTATCATACTCTACAGTTGTCAATTTCATGTTCTGTTCCATTGGTGTCACAGCTTGCTTAGAACCTGTTAATCCCAATTCTTCTATTAGTTCAACTGCATATTTTCTTTGGCATAACAATATCCCCTTCTGAGACCTACTTAATTCTATTCCCAGGAAGTATTTCAAAGACCCTAAATCTTTGATTTTGAAGGCTTTGTGCAGTGTAGTTTTTGCTTCTCGTGTTAGAGTTTCATCATCACCTGTGATCAGCAGATCATCAATGTAGACAAGAATAATCACCAGCTTGCTGTTCTTCTTCAAGATGAAGAGAGTGATCATGTTTTCTTTGAGAAAACCCTGCTTGCGAAAGAGCCTCTATGAGCTTCAAGTTCCACTGTCTTGATGCTTGCTTGAGTCCATAAAGGGATTTGAGTAGTCTGCAACCCTTGTTCCCCCCTTGACTACCAAAACTAGGTGGCAGTTGCAGATAAACCTCCTCTTCTAAATCACCTTGGAGGAAAGCATTATAAACGTCCATCTGGTAAAGATTCCATTGATGAACAACAGCTAATGCAATGACTGCCCTTACTGTGACCATTTTGACAACTGGAGAAAAAGTCTCTTGATAATCTAAGCCTTCTTGTTGACTATACCCCTTAGCAACTAATCTGGCTTTGTATCTTTCAACCTCACCATTTGATTTGTACTTAATTTTGTATACCCATCTACATCCAATAGGGTCTTTCCCTTTAGGTATGTCAACTACCTCCCAGGTATGATTTTGAACAAGTGCATCAATTTCAGAATTCATAGCTTCAACCCATCGAGGATCCTTTACAGCCTCCACATAAGATGAAGGTTCTTCTTCTGATATAACAGCTAGGAATGACTTATATCCCTGTGAAATAGAGCTATAGTTCAAGTAGTTTGCTAATGGATATACACAGTGTGAAGAAGAACTGCTGGATCCTGGGCAAATGTAATCCTTCAACCATGTTGGAGGTCGAGAACCCCTTGCAGATCTCCTGAGCTGTAATTCAGGCTCTGCAATAGATTGTTGAATTGCAGATGACTGATCAAAAATTCCAATTGCCTCACTTTCATTGACTAGATCAACCTGTGGTTCATTAGACATTGTTACATGTGTATTGAAGTCATTAAGCAATCCTTAAGTATGCTGAATCTCCCCTTGAGTTGGTGTAACTTGATGAACTATTGGATCATCCTGTAACTCTAGGAACATTGGAGATTCTCTGGCTTCCTTCATGGATTGAAAAGGAAAATAGTCTTCTTTGAAGGTCACATCCCTATTTACAAAAAACTTCTTCCCTTTGATGTCATAAATCCTATAACCCTTTTGTGATGTAGAATATCCCATAAGAACTACTGCTATTGCCCTGGGTGAAAACTTATCAACCTTTTCTGTAACTGTAGCATAACATAAACAACCTATTGTTCTTAAATGTAACAGACTTGGTTTGGCTTTATGGAAGACTTCATATGGAGATTTTCCTCCTAGGACTGAGGATGGCATTCTGTTTATGAGATAGACTGCTGTAAGTACACAGTCTCCCCAAAAATGCAATGGAATACTCCCTTGAAACCTTAGGGCCCTTGCAACTTCTAATATATGCCTATGTCTCCTTTCCACCACTCCATTTTGTTGTGGAGTGTGTGGACAACTAATTTGATGAACAACCCCACAGTTAGCTAGGAACTCTTTACATTATGTGCTAAAGAATTCTGCACCATTATCAGATCTTAACCTTTTGCTGTGTTTCCCAAACTGTACATGCACTAATTTGAAGAAAGATTTCAGCAAGACAATTGTATCACTTTTCAATTTCATCAAAAAAAAACCCAAATCATCTTTGAATGATCATCCACAAGTGTTAGAAAATATTTGTTTCCATTATATGTAGGAACTCTATATGGTCCCCAAATGTCCACATGTACCATTTGGAAAATTTCTGTTGCCCTATTATTACTGAGAGTAAAAGGCTGTCTTGTTTGTCTAGCTAATGGACAAACAATACATTTTTTAAAACTACAACTTGATATCTCTTTATTTTTCAAGAAGTCCAGTTTCTTCATAACTAGTGCAGGTATATGTCCAAGTCTTCTGTGCCATATGTGTATATCAGTCTTTATCTCTGCAGCAAGGCAACTTCTAACTCTCTGTTCTTCCTTATTTCTGTCTATTTTCCTTGGGATCAAGAGATAAAGGCCACCCTTCTCTTTACCAATCCCCTTCACCCTCCCAGTGTACAGGTCCTGGAATACACAGAAAGTTGGAAAAAAGTTCACTGAGCATTGTAGTTCCCTTGTTAACTTTGAAACTGACAACAAGTTATACTTAAACTCAGGCACACATAGCACATCATGGATTGTATCATCTTCTGTAAGATTGTAACTACCTTGATATGTAACTGGAATAGATTTACCATTTGGAAGATGTACATTACCTCTCTTCTGTTTAGGCAAATTAATCACATTATGTAGCATATTGTGATTTGAAGTCATATGATTAGTTGCTCCAGTATCTATAATCCAAGGATCCTGGCAATTTTCAAAAGATTGTGAAACATCTTTACCTTCCATGTTAGCCTTGCAGTCTTCTGAATTCTCCTTGTTCAGTAACCTCATTATCTAGCTATACTGCTCCTCAGTGAAGAAATTGGAGAGATTAGCCATTCCTTGATGTCCTTCAGCCTTAGCCCTGTGCTTAACATACTCATGTTCATGATTATCATCCTTTACCACTGCATTTACCTGTCTGTATTATTGATTTCTTTTTCCTTTAAAACTAGATGGATATCCATAGAGTTTGTAACAAGTATCCTTGGTGTGACCCTTCTGACAACAATATTCACAGTACAGATTACCAAACCTCTTAAATTTTGCTGGATTGTCCCTAGTACTTATGAATGCCGTGGAATCACTCACATCATTTCCTAAATTGACTTATGATTAGAAAAACAGACTTTTCTCTTATTTTCTTCATTGATCAACATTGCAAATGCAAGACTAACTGAAGGTGATGGGGATTGCAATAAGATCTGACTTCTAATGGCACCATATGACTCATTTAGTCCCATTAGGAATTGAGATAGTTTTTGTTGATCTAGGTGTTCTATAAAATCCTTTGTTCCAACGGTAACAGGTAAGCATGGAATTAAGGATCCATACTCATCCCACAGAGATTTCAATCTAGAATGATAAACAGAAATACTTGAAGTACCTTGAGAAATTATGGTTATTTCTCGTTGAAGATTGTAGACTCTAGATCCGTTAACTTTGTTGAAGAGATCCTCCAAATCTACCCAAACTTCATGAGCATTATCAGCATAAACAATGCCAGTAAGCAAATCTGGCGAAAGAGTATTCATTATCCAGGTTAGAACTGTTGCATTAACTCATTCCCAGTCCTCTCCCAAATCTCAGTGAATTGACATTTTGTACAAGTTCCGTCAATGAAACCTAGTTTCCGCTTTGCTCGCAGTGCAATCATTATCGCTTTGCTCCAAACTGAATAATTCTCAGTTCCTTTCAGCTGAATCGAAATGATCACATTACTAGGATTATCTGACGATTGTAAAAATAGAGGATGCCTGGGATTGTCAATATCTAGTGTCACCATTGTTGATCTGCAAAGCTTCTAAAAAAATCCTTCAACTCAAAACAGAAAACTTATCTCTCCAACTTCACAAATGAGAATCGAATTGAGCTCCAGTCGATCTACTCAAGCTCTGATACCATGATGAATCACGCCATTGTTGCGCGATATTTGAGCTCTTAGGAAATATCAAAGAAGAAGAAGAAGAAAAGTGGGTCGGTTTTGAGAGGAAATGCACTCAACTGCATTAGCAAGCTTAAACAACTATTACAATGCCAAAACTATATATACTACACATTTTCAGCTAATTAACTTAACACTTAACTACTAATCCTGCTTAACTAACTAACTAACTGGCTGTTGCTAACGTGCACTACTGTCAACCTACACCTTCATCACCAACTAAGCTGTGACGCACACAGCTGTCACTTGCTGTTACAGTGTCCATTTCAACAATTTTTGTCAAGAATATTCACTTGCCCTCTATTGATTAACACTCTTCAACATAATCTTAGGTCATGTCCGTCCATTCCATTAGTTCCAAGAAAAACTAATAGTTCGAAGTAAGAAGATTATATTTATAATTTTGAAGTAAATTCAGATATCAACTTCTTTTGCTCTTCTTCAAATAAAACTTACTAATCTAAAATCTACACAACAATGCAATAAATCACAATTTATTATTTAAAATATCTGAAAAAACGGTTTTAAAATTTAAATCTTAACAAAAATTACTTCTAAATATGAAGGGACAAACTTCACATAAAGAAAATGTTGAGGGCCAATTCAACATTTAAATTACATCATACACAAATTACCGGCATCGCGAGAGAGATTTCCCAATTCCCATAACCCGACTGAATAGTGAAGCCCGTATTCATCACTGAAACCCGTGGACCAAATGGGATGTTTTTTTTTTAGTTTCAAAATTATATTAGAGAAACACCATTTGGTTAAAGTTCATTGATTTGCAGCTTATAAAGGTGAAAGGGTAAATTTATGCTCAAAACTAGCTCTTTGTTTCTTTCATTGCTTCAAGTTTGAAACTTTATGCTTTGCTGAGGTTTTTGTTTTGACCCTTCTTGCATTTGATGAAATTCTATGGCTTAATATGCTTGTCTTCTTTGCTAATTTTCTGTTTTACAGCAAAACTAGCTAATATTCTTATGAAAATGTTGTATAAAGTTATTTTTGAATTTCGAATCTTGAGATTCTTGGTTGAAGTTGGAATTTTATTGATATCTTTTTTTTTGGAAGGGGGGGGGGGTCTGTTTTGACACCTTATTGTGAAAATTTGATGAAATCCTATATCTTACTCAGTCGTTGTATATTTTAATTTATGTTTCATGATGATATGATGGGGATTGACTATTCTGCTTGAAATAACCTGCATAGATGGTAATCACATTTGAAAATGCTTTTGCTTTTTTTTTTCTTCCTGCGAACGAAGATTTTGTCGTTTGCCTGGTTTTTTGGTGTTGGATGTTGATCCCTTCCTGTATTTGGAATTTGGTTTTGTTCCAAGATCATGATAGCTTAAGATGTATTTATTTATAGGGAAAAACATGCTTTTAATCTTGTATTTGAAAATTCTTTGTTAATCCCCGTGGTTTTATGTCCTTTGTTATAAATTTTGATTTTAAGTAGTACATTCAACCTTGATAAGTAACTCTTGTTAAATTTATTTTATTTCCTGATCAGGTATTTAGTTTTTAAAATTGTTACCCTTCTAAAAAGAAGTTCCTGGTCATGGCCATCTACACTACTCAATGATGGGAACGGAAGGTAAAACGTTGTCATTGGGGAAGAAAGAATAAGGTGTTGTCAGATGCATCCACTTCGTATGTGGGAGGTATTACTGATCAGATTATTGTGAAGACAGGCATAAAGTACATTGATTTTGTGAATGCAGTTTTTGACTGATTAGGCATTGATCCTTCTGATAAGGTCTTGCAGTTTACAGTGAAGTTTGATAGGGCCCAATTGATACGCCTGTTACGATCCAAAATCCCATCACAGGAGTTATGATAGCACTTAGTCTCTAAGACTAGGTTAGCCGATTCCAATTACAATTTAAGCCCCCTTTTTTTATTAAAAAAATATAATCTAATACAATGTCAAAACTAACAGCGGAAATAATCAAACAACCTCTCAAGACTGGTCATACTGAATCACGAACTCTAACTGAATACAAACAAGGATCTCAAGGTCGAATATACAATACTGTTCGAATAAAAGTTGACAGTACAATAAAATGGAAAGACTCCAAGGGACTGCGACGACCAAACAGCTCTACCTTGAATCCTTGCGATCACACTCTAACTCTGTTCGAGGCCGATATCTCCAATACCTGGCTATGCACAAAAATGTGCAGAACTGTAGTATGAGTACACCACAATCGGTACCCAGTAAATATCAAGACTAACCTCAGTGGAGTAGTGACGAGGTACAGTCAAGACACTCACTAGTCTATTAACATGTGCAGTATAACATATAAAAACAATAGGAAACAAATAACAAGGATGGAAACAATAATCAACTAGTGATATAAACAGTTGGGCAACAAGAACACCATAATATTGCTCAGTAAATAATGAATACAAGTACGATCAATTAATCAAGTCCTTCAAATATAAATCTTTCGCCTATAAATCTTTCAAATAATAATCTTTAGGATATAATACCTTCCGATAAATATATTTCGCATATACTTTCTTCAAATAAATATCTTTCAAATATAATACTTTCAAACCAATATCTTCCGAATATAATTCTTTCAAATAATATTTTCGAATATAGTTCTTTAAATGAAAGTAACCATATGACACCTCATTTTAAAATCACGGGTCTCAACCCATTTTCATATTTCCACGGCACCTTGTGCCAATTTCAAATAAGTATCTTTCTAATATAATTCTTTCAAATAAATATCTTTCGAATATAATTACTTCAAACCAATGTATTCCGAATATAAATCTTTTAAATAATATTTTCGAATATAGTTCATTCAAATAAAAGTCACAATGTGACAACTCATTTCAAAATCATGAAATAACTCAACCCATTTTCATATTTTCACGGCACCTCGTGCCAATATTTCTATCACAACCACACGGACAACCACGTGCCAATATCGTCATTATTTACTCACGACACCTCGTGCCCACATTTCATATCACGAATGCACGGATAATTCACGTGGCAGTATCATTTTCTTTATATAACCACGACACCTCGTGCCCATATTTTATATCATAACTGTACGGACAATTCACGTACCAATAATTAATTCATCATTTCTCCCCCCCCCCCCCCCTCGTGGNTGTAATGATCCGACCGGTCATTTTCCGTTATCAGACCCCGTTCCCCTAAATGAAACTTCCCATAGTGGCTTTTTGTGATTTATGACTTGTGGGGGCGGGTGGTCCGGGATTCGGAAGTGTTTAGAGTGCTATAGGAACACTTGGTTCCTTAAGGTTGGCCTTTAAGGCCAAGTTTGACTTCGGTCAGCATTTTGGGTAAACGACTTCGGCGTGTTATTAGCGAAGTCAAGAAAACATAAAGTTCCTAAGTTGGTTCTAGGGGTTTTGAGGTGTGATTTTGAGTTTTAGCATTTTTTTGTGTGTTTCGAAGGCTCGAGCGAGTCCGTATTATGATTTGGGACTTGTTGGTATATTCGGACGGGGGCTCGGGTGGGCCCAGGTGCCTCCTGGACATCACACGAGGCCAAAAATAGTTGAAATACTTGCTGGTGCACTTGTTCTGGTGTTGACCGCAGGTGCGGTTGCCCAGTCGCAGGTGCAGGACCGCAAGGAGCGGTCCCAGTCTCGCAGGTGCGACCCCCAACGGGCAGCCCATTTCTCGTAGGTGCGGACAAAGTTTCGCAAGAGCGGAGCCGCGGGTGCGGTCCCCTCTCCGCAGGTGCGGGCCCAGGCTTCCTCGTCCATTTCCGCAGGTGCGAGACCACAGATGCGGTCCTCGAGCCGCAGGTGCGGAACCACTGTCAGACAGTGTGTTTCTTAAATACGGGATTCTTCATTTCATCCTCCATTAGAACACCTTGAGAGCTTGGGAAAAGGGCTCAACGACCCAACCACAGAAAGGTAAGTAAATTCTATCTTACAGTGGTTAATGCATGCATTCTTAGTAGGATTTAACTGCTTAATTGGTAAAAAATTTAGGAATTTGGGTAGTAACCTAGGGCCTTCGAGAATTTAGAGAATTACCCATCAATTAGCTATGAAATCAAGTAAAAATCATGTATTAAAGATCCTTAGGCTATGGGTGAGTGTTTCCTTCGAAAATTTTTGGAATCCGAGTATGCGGGCCCAAGGTTGGATTTTAGGATTTCTTCAAGAATGGCGAACTTGACTTAGTAGTAGGAGGGTTTCCATACTTTGAGCATAAATTGATGAATTTGTATAACATTTGGCTAGTTTCGAGTCCTCGGGTGTAGAGTTCGGAGTTTCGGGCGCGTTCTTGGTCCGGGGAGTAGATTCGACACGAGGTGAGTCTCCTTTTTAACCTTGTAAGGGGGAAACTGTCCCCCCTAGGTGATTTAAATACTATATGTGATAATTGTGGGGGCTACGTACGTACAAAGTGACGAGAGTCCATACGTAGCGGCTATTAGTATTATGTCCGGGTAGTTAGACCTACACCATGCCTTATGTTTTCCTTGAAATGAACAATATGCTTAGTGAATTAATGTTACATGCGGCTTGTTTCCTTGAGATCATGGAATTTAAAGAAATTTTAAGTATTTGATCACGAAGAATAATTTATAAAGAACAAATGTGTGGATTGTGTGTGCATGTGACCGCTTCGCAGTTTACATTCCGCGAGCGGAGTGTTATTTCCCCCACTCTCATGGGAGCGGGCCGTAATCCACGGCGAGATTGAAAGATATATATATATTATGGTTTGGGTCGTTCGACCCTCGGCAGTGCACATACATGATCATTTTGATGGCTCAGGCCGGTTGTCCTTATCCTGTATGCGCATGTTAAATTGTTAAGAATTCTTTTATTGATTTTGAGTGTTCAGATATATATTTTTAAAGGAAAGAAAAGAATAATGAAGTAGAAATTGTATATTTACTTCCAGTAATTATTTGAATTATTGTTATTTTAAATGTTTACTGCTTTTATCATCCTTGTATGTCCGTTACTGATGTTATATCTTGCTAATCATTTTGTTGGACCTTAGTGAGTGTCAAGTCCACCTTTCGTCCCTACCTCTTCGAGGTTAGGCGAGATACTCACTAGGTACATATTTGTTTATGTACTCATGCTGCACTTCTGTACTTAATTGTACAGGTTCTGAGGCTGGTGCATCTGGTTATCAGACCGGAGCTCGATTCTGATCTTAGTTGGACCCGACTTCACGGTGAGCTGCTTCTCCTAACGATCCTCGGCAGCACCATGGAGTTTTCTTTTGCTTATTTCCCGTCTATTTCTTTCAGACAGTGGGATTGTATATTATATTTTGTATACTCTGTTAATATGCCCGTAGGACTTGTGACCCTAGTTCCTGGCACACACATAGTTGTTATTTTGGTTTTTGGGTCTATATATATATATATATATATATTGGCTCATTCCTCTTTTTGACTGCTTTTGGTAAAAATGGCTTGCTATCTTTTTCAATTAATGTTTTGAACTTTAAAACTTGGCACGTATTGGGATGTTTAACCAAGCATGAGAGTAATCCTTAGTAATTTAAGTGTGGGCTTGCCTAACCCCGGTGTTGGGCGCCATCACGACCTGAGTTAGTATTTAGGGTCGTGAAAACATGGTATCAGAGCACTAGGTTCACGTAGGTCTCACAAGTCACGCGAAAACCTAGTAGAGTCTTGCGGATCGGTATGGAGACGTCTGTACTTATCTTCAGGAGGCTATAGGGTGTTAGGAAAACCTCTCCTTATCTTTATTCTATCATGCAGTCAATGGTTTACTAAATTTCATTCTTCTATTCTCTCATAGATGGTGAGGACGCGTGCATCCGATATTCCAGATCCGGGAGGGGCCGCTACCCCTGTTGTTCAAGGTCATGGCAGAGGCCGGGGGAGGGCACCGGCCTGAGGTAGGGGACGAGGGCGTCCATGAGCTATTCTAGTCATACCACCACCAGAGGACCCTACTATAGAGGAGTAGGGTGAGGTGCCCCCAGCAGGTCC
>MDKJ01028242.1:0-10152 GCA_005239525.1 Nicotiana knightiana
GAAGGATCGATCGGCCCGTCCCAAAAGTGCATCTCTAAATTTCTCTACGCACTGTCTAAGGATCGATCGGCCCGTCACAAAAGTGCGTCTCTCAATATAATGATCCTCTATGTGCACTGCCGAAGGATCGATCGGCCCGTCCCAAAAGTGCACCTCTCAATATAATACGGCTAGCCTGCTCGCGAATCATACATGCAACTCAGGTGCTCATAAGAATACACACACAAATACAGGGTCTTCTTGCTCGCGAATCACTCAAGTGACTCAGGCACCCAAAGTTACACATATCCACACAGTAAATTCGTATTTTATCAAGAAAACTATTTTTTTTTCTCAGGAAAATGGTAAAGTTTTTATTAAGAGAAACATGAAATATAAGTTTTGAAATCTCGTTTTTGAAACTCATTTGTCCAGTTTAGTAGTACTCCATGATACAATCCAGTCCAGGTACACATATATTCACAGCGGAAATAATTTTCTTTTAGAAGGTTAACAATATGAACTCTAGTATTCTTTTTAAACATTCAATTATGTTTTCGGTCATATTAGCAGTTTAATATTACAGGCAGGGTTACAGGTACACACATAAAGTATGCTAGTGGGTCCTAGGCTACCCGGACATGGAATAATAGTAGCTACGCACAGACTCCCGTCACCTCGCGCGTACGTAGACCACGAAGATAATATCATATACTGAATTAATTCACCTAGGGGGACGATTCCCCCTCACAAAGTTAGAAAGGAGACATACCTCGCTCAAGAATTCAAACATCGGATTCCAATCCCTTCCGATGATCCCAACGGACGCACAACGCTCCGAAACTACCACATAAATGACAAAGCAATGAAAATTCATCCTAATACTCACAACAAATTCAGATTATATACTTTCCCAACCCCGTTCAAAGAAATGACCAAAATGCCCTCGGGCCCACGTGCCTGAAAATCCGAAATTTCTCGAAGATACATTCTACCCACAACCTTACTAACTCAAATATATAATTTACTCAAATATTCATGCTTAATTCGTGGTTAAAAATCAAAATTTTCCATATTCTAGGTTTCTTCAAAGTTTCCCAATTTTCCTACCAATTTCATGCTAAACAATCCATGCAAGATCTTGTATCTGACCTTAGAAACAAGTAGAACAACTTACCTCTTGATGCTTGGTGAAATCCCCCTTGAAAAGCTCTCCAAAAATCGTCTCAACCCAAAGAAAAATGAGAGAGAAATGGCTCAACCCGATCTTTAAACCATTCTGCCCAGGCATTTTCCGCACCTGCGGTCCTTCCTCCGCACCTTCGATCTTGCAGGTGCGACCAAATCCACCGCACCTGCGATTTTACCTCAATTCCAGCCAAATCGCACCTGCGCCCCCACTGCCCGCACTTACGGCTTCGCAGGTGCGGAATTTCCATCGCACATGCGCGGTTACCAGCCAAGCCAAGCCCACACTCGCACCTGCGACTCCCAGGCCGCACCTGCGGTCAAAGGCTCGCTGGTGCGGTTGCACCTGATGACAACAGTTTAGCCCTTCTTCCAACTTCAACTTTTATCCGTTAAACACCCGAAATCCACCCGAGGCCCTCGGGACCCCATCCAATTATACCAACCTGTCCCAAAACATGACACGGACTCTCTCGAGCCCTCAAATCATATCAAGCAACACCGAAATCACGAATCGCACTCGATTCCGATTCTTTAAGAACTTCGAATTTCAAACTTCTACATTTGATGCCGAAAACTATCAAATCACGTCCGATTAACCTCAAATTTTGCGCACAAGTCGTATTTAATATTGCGGACCTGCTCCAACTTCCGGAATCACATTCCGACCTCGATATCAAAACTTCCACTCTCGGCCGGATTTCCCAAAAACCTTCAAATTTCTATCTTTAGCCAAATGACTTCAAAATGACCTTCGGACATCCGAATTCACTTCCGATCACGCTCCCAACTCCAAAATCACCACACAGAACTATTCCTAGACTCGGAATCCCAAACGGACATCAACCTTACTGATGTGCACTTCAACCCCAAATTCATGAAATCCTTCTAAAATGCTAACTTCCATAATATACGCCGAAACGCTCCTAGGTTGTCCATAACCAGATCCGGACATACACCCAAGTCCGAAATCATCATACGAACCTGCTGGAACCTTCAAATCTTGATTCGGATTTACTCAAAATTCCAATCTTAGTTCATTTTCACCAACTTAAGGCTTCTGAAATGAGAATTTTCTTTCCAAACCAACTCTACACTTTCTGAAATTCAATTCCAACCATGCCCACGGGTCATAATACCTGAAACAAAGCTGCTCACGGCCTCAAACCGCTGAACGACACGCTAGAGGTCAAAATGACCGGTCGGGTCATTACATCCCCTTTCAAAATCCCCTTTTCTCTCTTCAAAAATTGAGTTTAGACATGCTTTTATACGTGTTGGGTAGGTCTAGGGTCGAGTTAACCGAGTCCCGAACGAAGTAGGATAAATTCCCGTCATTGGCCCCCGAGTAGCGTTGGGCGCCCACCAGGGCGCTGTGTTGAAAATCCATTCTGCCTCCAGCGCCACAGGTGGCGCCCAGCCCTGCCTGTGGCGCCAAAAATTGATTTCTCCCGTTTTGTGCGTTTTGGCTCTAATTTTGTGCGTTTCGTCCCCAATTTCTTCCAAATCATTCCTACACATAAAAACACTACAAATCAATACAAATCATCACAATTAACATCTAAAATTCATGCAACAAAATTAAAATATAAGGAGATATACATGAAAATATATATACTTTAAGTTAAACATCAACACCCAACACTTAGACTCTTGCTCGTCCTCGAGTAATGGGAAAAAATACTACCCTCCAACACGTGATTAACACTATGAAAGAGGACTTCACAATTAATTCAATCAACACCCTACCTTTTGAATATAATCGATATTGACAATTAAGCATGAACACACAATTTTCACATTCTTCCCGCTTTTAAATAGCCCAAGTATACTCAATATTATTCAAGGAACTCAAACAACTCAAGAAACCCCTCCACAACCACCTTACCTCAAAAGATAACTCGTTACCACTAAGCATCCTCAACTCACACACTCACCCAACACAAGAAAGAATACAACATCACCAATCCGTCATGAGACCAAGTGCCCGCACCACAAGCAAAAGAGTGAATATCAAGGTAGTTCACACATTCAAATATGTCATTGAACATAAATTAAGGACATCACACAATTGAACAAAATTCACTTACTCTCACAAAGAATTCATGTGCATCCCGTGGTCGTACCTTAAGCTTGCCCACAGTGTACATCTCTACTAATCTAAGCTAGCCAAATCTAGGATCAATTAGGACTTTAAGGTTGTAATGTAGGCTAAGGGACGGGTATATTTAGGAATAGTGACTAACCCTCCTAAGCACTTTAATACACTACATTCAAAAATAAAGCTCAATTTATTCTCAATCCATACACTTGTCATACATCATATATAACATATCCCTCTTCTCCATTAAACACCTCTATAGTTTCACTAGCATGAATGATAATGATTAGGAGATGTGTGTCTTTCTACATTATTTGAACTTTTATTTGCTTTTTATTTTCATTTTTTTTTCTTCACACACTCCATACTATGAAGTTCATAAGCTAGTGAACGTTTTTCACAATTTTTGTGCACCTTACAGGCCCTTCCATGGTTCTACTCAAAAGCCACCCCACTTAGTCCTTTCTCACTTCTTTTATCACTCATTTCACAATTAAAGTGCTTTAAGAGGTAAAAGGATCAAAACAATGTAAATTAAGAACAAAAGGATATAGGCTTGTAATGTGGTTATCAAGGAAACGGTCTATAGGCCCAAAAGGGCTAGCAACGGGAACATTTTATTTGTCAGTGACAAGCACTTTTATGATCAAGAAAAAAATGCCTACGTCATCTCCTAGACTAGCATAACTTAATGATTTCGCGTTGATAACACACAGGGAAAGTTCTAGACTACACAAGATAGCACAAAATATCAACAATCCTTACACACACATGGAACTTGACTCACTCAAGACGGTTCTGTGTGACTCTCAAGTCAAGCAAGCATAACAAGTTGAGGATTTTTAAGCAACAATGCACTAGGTAGCATACAAGTCAATCAACTGAGAAAGAGGCGTCAAAGAGTTGGCTACTTAATTTACTTGAGCATTACAATTCAAATCATATATGCAGGAAGACAGAGCGTATGCCATAACTTAACTAGCCAACACCAACCATGTCAATAGGTATCTTAGAGCACCTCAATTTTCTTCCTTAACCTACTCCTAAAAAAAATAAAAATAAAAACTAACTAGAATACCCGGTTCGAGTTACACCCTTGGAAAAGAACCGGTGTCGAAAGAAAAACCAAGGAATACTACCTAACTACCTAAAAGATAAAAGAAAATCTTTTTGGTATTTTACTCGGACTTTAATCCCTCAAGAAAATTGTCCATCAGATCCATCGTCGGGAAAAGTTCGATTTTTTCAACTTTTTTTTTTAGTTATAAAATTAATCACCTAACATACTACACTATGATAAAAAAAAAGAACTACGAAACTGAAAAACAAAAGAAAATTAACTAGGAAATCAACATACTAATATAATACTATTAATGACATAAAGAAATTTCTCACCCCACACTTAAAAGAGTGCAGTGTTCCCAATGCACAAATAAAGCAAAAAATAACGAGGGAGGACAAGAAACTCCCTGAAAGGCCAAAGGCCGAAGCACCAGTAGCTCACAGGATACTCAGACTTCTCCCAAGGATGGTCCTTTGTGCGGGAACCCCACACTTATTTCCAACCATCTAGCTCGCTTTTGCACTCTTCCATTGGCTTTGTTTCCTATGCTCATAATCCTATAAAACAAAACAACACTATAAAAATAATAAACAAAATTAAAATAAAGCAGTAAAGATGGGTTGCCTCCCAACAAGCGCCTAATTTAACGTCGCGGCACGACGTGAACCACTTTCTGCCTCCACTTTGAACTTATGAATTGTACCCCTGACATGACATTAAGTCTGTGGCTATGCTCATTTGGTGGGGATACAAAAATAAATAGGCCAAGTAATAAATTTTTCACTCGATACTTCTCGGCCTTTATATGAGGAATGTAATTTTTTCTCTTTAGCACGACAAATCCAAGAATGTAAGTAGCCTGTTCCTCTTCCATTGACTCCTCCAAAGGCTCAGATGACTCGATTTCCATGTCATCATCCAAACACAATGTCGAGAAATGTTCAGAATGAGGACCAACACGCCCCGACTTTAGAATTGTATTACTGTTTATATCCTCATATTTACATGCACTAGAGTATTCAAATATAACACTATCTACTCCCTCATATGACTCTGGTACACTCTTCCCATCATTGACATCCTCAAGAATAATATGGTCTAATGATTGGTATTCTCGTTTTATCTCCTCAATTTGGTCTAGAAGATTTTTTTCAACTTCACAAAACTCATTATTAAATTGTTGGGCGTTACACGCATCAACCTTTGCACTCAAATATGCATCTAAGTTACGCACAGTCAAGCCAAACCTATATATTTCTTGTGCAAGTTCAACTCTCTCCTTAGACCAGTCATTCACAAATTTTGTTAGAAGATAACGTCGTTCCTCGTATTCCCTTAATCGTGAATATTCTTCACAATACCAACCCTTACTCTCATATTCAAATTCAGACCTCCCAGAGTTCAGGTTATGACAAGCCCAAAAAGACGGGCCATAAAAGTCTTCCGTCAACCAAGCGTCTTCATCAATAGCCTTACCTCCGGATATTTCATCCCAGATGTCATGTTAAGAGAACTAGAAACACACTAAGAGAAAGATCAAAATTGTTTGAAAAATAAAAGTATTTACAAAACGAGAAAAAAAAATCAAAACTTGTAAAGATAAAAGTAAAAGTCTAATATCAAAAAATAATTAATTTCTAAGTCCCCGGCAACGGCGCCAAAAACTTATTGCGGCCAAACACACACGCAAGTATACGCGGTTGTCAAGTAATAAAGTGACTAAAAGTCGGATGTCGAACCCACGAGGACTTGTGATTAACTATTAACTAAATTAGACTATCCTAATTATCTGAACAAGAATTAAATCAAAAATTAGTGATGCTAAAGTAACTAAACTAAAAAGAAAATAAAAATAATAGACTTCGAACAAAGGAAGATTAGATTTTTATGTTATAAATGTAATGAAAACGGTATAGGGTTATGGGCTATCTAACAATCATATTGTATTCTTCAATTGAATTGACTAATTAATTTATCCGGTTATTGGTTGACAGGGTTAATATTGCTCATAAGAATCTGTCGAGTTCTTACTAGCCTATTCAATCTATCATAACGCCTATACATCTATGGAGTTAGAACTAACAAGAACGCATTTACAATTCATGTAAATCAACCAAGCAAAGCAATTAGGTATATGTCTATCCTAACCGCAAATTTGTTCCCCGATACCCAGGTTCAAGAACTTGCTCTACCCAATCCTATATGCAATCTAGAATTCCCACTTTCGAGTTCAATTCTAGATTCGTAGATACTATTCAATTAGTGATCAAGCAATCAAAGAATTAAGTGCAGGATTGAATAAATAAACTAATATGATAAACTAAGAAATCAAAACCAATATACGGATAACAATAGTCATGAAAGAACCACAACCCTAGAATGTGATATTTAGCTCCACATAGACATGGTAGCAAAATAACAAATCATACAAAGAAACATAAAAAATACTAAATTTTGTGGAAGAAAGATGGTACTTGATGAATTCCGACCTCCACGGCGGCTCTTTGCTTGTGTTTTCCTCTCAAAATCGTCCTCCCCTCTCAAAATGCCCTTTTCTCTCTTCAAAATTGAGTTTAGACTTGCTTTATACGTGTTGGCTAGGTCTAGGGTCGAGTTATCCGAGTCACGAACAAAGTAGGAGAAATTCCTGTCATTGGCGCCCTTGTATTGGTAAAAACGAGTTCCACACGTAAGCCAGCTTTTGACAACTCAGCCAGTCACGTGGACACAAGAAAACACGACAGCTGGACGTAACTCTTTGAAGAGGTACGGTAAAAAGAGGCACGGTTCAGTAAACCCACGAACTTATCAGCCACGGGAAATTCAACTTGATAAAAACGGGAGAGAGGCATGGTTAGAATGAATCTAGACAAAGCTACGGGCAGATTCAAGGATCCACAATTGATTACTCAAACGTTATGTAACTGAACCCCTATTACCGTTATCCTTTGTAACGCCTCATTAATGTCATAATTAATCATTAATGAGTAACCATAGCAGGAGTCATACGTTATAAGAATCTCCTACATGAGGGAGGGGAATACAGCTTGTAAAGGCATCTAATTCTCGAATACAATCAACTTCGATCTTTTATTTCTGTAATATTGTCTATTATTCATTTTTCCCAATATCTTGATTATCAGTAACCCGTATTCATCATAAAAATAAGCTTTAGTCAAAGGGTCTAATTCTTTGGTTAAATAAATTGGTTCCGTTACCGGGAATCTGATAATCTTTGTTTACTTTCCAAGTGATATCTTTTGAATTATGTCAAACCCCAACGACAACAACTAGCAAAGAAGTGGAACTCCAGTTCCATCACCTTCAGGAACCCCACGTGATTCAAGGGAACAATCCCTAGAAATATCCAATAAAAACCATGGTAATAATGATCAAACTATGGAACAAGATCATGTAAAGCAAATGATTGCAGAGTATGTGAGCCAAGCTTTGCAAGAATTTGCGAGAGGATTACCAGCGATGTTGCCTACACTGCCAACGCCACCCCCCAATAACACCATCACCATGGAAAATCCTCAATCTGGGTTGGTAAACTCAGGAAGAGGAGATACTCCTAATGAATCTCTCGAAACGAGACCAGGTATATCTAATAACTCATAATTACAAAATTTACTGCTAACCATGCATAAACAGATGAAGGAGAAGAACGATCGCATCGAACAAATTACTGGTGTACCACCTGTACTCAAAGGCATCGATGTTGATAGATATTCTCAACAACCGTGGAAGCCAAGTGCAGCACCTTTGCCTATACCCAAGAAGTTTAAAATGCCTGACTTTCCCAAATATGATGGAACATTTGACCCACGCTACCATGTGATTGCTTTCACTAATGGGGTAAAAGGCAACGACTTAACGAAACAAGAGATTGAATCAGTCCTTGTCAAAAAATTTGGGGAAACATTTACCAAAGGGGCTCTAACCTGGTATTCTCTTCTCCCAGAAAATTCTATTGACTCTTTTGCTGAGCTTGCAGATTCGTTTATAAAAGCACACTCTGGTGCATAAAAAGTTGAGAAGAGAATGGAAGACATATTCAAAATAAAACAAGGAGACACGGAACTACTCTAAGAGTTTGTAGATAGGTTTCAATGAGAAAGAATGCAGTTAACCAGGGTGCCTGATAATTGGGCAGCCATGGCATTTGCAAGCAACTTGAACGATAAAAGATCAGAAGCCACCAGGCGACTTAAGGAGAATCTAAGAGAATTACCTGCCACAACATGGAAAAATGTATATAACAGGTACAACACTAAACTCAGAATAGAAGAAGATATCATTGCTCGTTCGAGAGATGAAGATCATTCCAGATCCAGACGTCCTGAATCAGATAGAAGATCAGGTAAAAACAGGTACGATCCTTACTTAGGACCCTCGGGACGCGATATCCGCCCCAGGTTCGAAAACACTAGGTCGGACTATAGACCACAAGGAAGAGACGTAGTCTCATCCTCGTCTAGATCCAGAAAAGATCGAGATGAACGACCTAGAGGTAGTACTCAAATTGGGGATCATACCTTTAATGTAAGTACTACTGAACTTGTCTCAATATTGAGGAACATGGGAGACAAGGTTAAGTGGCCCAAAGAGATGCGGTCAAATCCAAGTAGAAGAAACCCAGATCACTGGTGTGAATTTCACAACGATCATGGGCATAAAACTGCGGATTGCAGATTTTTACAAGGTGAAGTAGAAAATTTGTTAAAACAGGGCTATTTAACATAATTGTTTAGTGATAAAGGTAAACGGGCATTATGAGGAACAGGCAGGAGCCCCCAAATCCTCTTTCTCCAAAACGAATCATTAACGTAATACACGAGGGTGAAGAAGTAAACAGAGTGATTTTCAAAACAACCACAAAGTTCATAATTACACACGGGAAACGTGCTCGTGGAGAAGACGATATAACCTTCGATGATGTAGATAGCAGCGGACTAATGCTTCCGCACAACGATGCTATGGTAATATCTCTACTTATTCATGACACTAAAGTGAAAAGAGTGTTTATTGATCCAGGCAGTTTAGTCAATATCATTTTGCTAAGAGTCGTGGAAGAAATGCTACTGGGGAATCAAGTAATCCCAAAAGCACGAGCCATATCCGGGTTTGATAACTCTACGGTTATAACAAAAGGAGAAATTGAGCTTAAAACTTATGCTGAGGGGGTGATTAAAAGAGATAGGTTCCAAGTCATCGATACTCACATGGCTGATAACGTGATCATTGGAAGGCCATGGATCCACGATATGAAAGCGATACCCTCCACGTTACATCAAGTAATTAAATTTCCCTCTGAATGGGGGATTCAACAAATTAAAGGAGATCAGCAGACCGCAAAAAATATAAAATTTGTGGTACAATACAACAAGAAAATAGAGCTGGAAGAATTACGAGATAAGGAAATCTCCCAAATAGGTAACACCGCCCAAACAGACATGAAACAAATTACTGCCCAAATAGGTACGGAAGATATTATTGCTGAAACAGGCACGAAAGAAAATACTTACGAGAAGAAGAGTCAAGTTACCACGGAAGGTGTACTATACCACACAGATGCGGATTCCAGACCGGACGTCATTCATGAAATGGAGGAAGATGAGCACATCAAAACAACTACGGAGGAGCTCGAAGCTGTTCCGTTATCTGAACAAAAACCTGAGCAGAAAGTGTATATAGGCACGAGGCTAAGCCCCACTCAAAGAGGTAAGTTAATTGATTATTTAAAGGCTAATGTAGACTGTTTTGCGTGGTCCTACTCAGATATGACAGGCATCCCACCAGAAGTGATGACTCATAAACT
>ML437974.1:0-26712 GCA_005239525.1 Nicotiana knightiana
CATTCTTTGCTGGTATAATTGTTCGTGGCACACTGCGGCCATTCTTTTCTCATCAATCAGAGTGAATTTCTCCAGTCGGGTCTTGACCCACTCATTGTCCTCAATTTCTGCTTCGACAATAATCCAAAGGGAAGGATTTCTACTTCAGGGGGTATTACGGCTTCAGTACCATAAATCAATAGGTAAGGGGTAGCTCCAACCGATGTGCGCACGGTCGTGTGATATCCCAACAATGCAAAAGGCAACTTTTCATGCCATTGCCTAGATGTTTGAATCATTTTCCTGAGAATTTTCTTGATGTTTTTGTTTGCTGCTTCAACGACGCCACTTTCTTTGGGCCGGTAAGGGGTCGAGTTGCGGTGTGTTATCTGGAGCTGTTCACATACCTCCCTCATCAAGTTACTGTTTAGATTCGCGGCATTGTCGGTAATGATAGTTTTTGGGATACCAAAACGACAGATGATATTAGCATGCACGAAATCCACCAGCACTTTCTTAGTGATAGCTTTGAACGTGACGGCCTCGGCCCATTTTGTGAAATAATCGATAGCAACCAAAATGAATATGTGCCCGTTTAAGGCCCTTGGCTCGATTGGCCCAATGACATCCATTCCCCAAGCAACAAACGGCCAGGGTACCGACATAGGATGCAGTTCTGATGGTGGCGCATGGATTAGGTCACCATGTATTTGACACTTATGGCACTTCCGGACGAAACCGAAACAATCTTTCTCCTTGGTTATCCAATAATATCCAGCCCGCAAGATTTTCTTTGCGAGGACGTACCCATTCATGTGGGGACCGCATACTCCTGAATGGACCTTCCCCATGTTCCTTTCGGCTTCTTTGGCGTCTACACATCTTTACATATTTAGATCGGGAGTCCTTTTATACAGTACTTCCCCACTTAGGAAGAAACTGCTAGCGAGCCTTCGGATGGTTCTCTTTTGGTCTCCGTTGGCCTGCTCGGGATATTCTCTTGTCTTCAAAAATCTTTTAATATCATGATACCATGGTTGAACATCGGGTTCTACTTTGACCGTGTTGCAATAACCATGTCTTTCCTTGATTTGGATCTCCAATGGGTCTATGCGAACATTACCCGGATAGGGCAGCATTGCAGCTAGGGTGGCCAGCGCATCAGCTAACTCATTGTGGCACCGAGGAATGTATCTGAACTCAACGGCTTTAAATCGCTTACTAAGATTCTCCACATGCTGTCTGTAGGGAAGGAGTTTAACATCCCGTGTTTCCCACTCTCCCTGAGCCTGCGTAGTGATCAAATCGGAGTCTCCCATGATCAAAAACTTTTCTACATCCATGTCAATGGCCATGTTTATGCCCATTATACAAGCTTCATATTCAGCAGTATTGTTTGTGCAGAAGAAACGGAGGCAGGCCGTGGCTGGGAAGTGTTGTCCTGTGGGTGAAATCAAGATCGCCCCTATCCCAATACCTTTCGCATTGGCTGCCCCGTCGAAGAACATTTTCCAGGTGTCAGCACCTTCCGAGATTACTTCGACGGAGTTGATTTCTTCATCCGGAAAATAAGTGCTCAAGGGTAGGTATTCATCATCAACCGTATTTTCAGCTAGATGATCGCCCAATGCTTGAGCTTTCATAGCTGTGCGAGTGACATAGACAATATCAAATTCTGTGAGCAAGATTTGCCATTTTTCTAATCTCCTTGTGGGCATTGGCTTTTGGAATATGTACTTCAAAGGATCCAGCCTCGTGATGAGGTAGGTGGTATAAGCCAATAAATAATGTCGGAGCTTCTGAGCAACCCAAGTTAGAGCGTAGCAGGTCCTTTCTAACTGAGAATACTTGGCCTTGTAGATTGTGAACTTCTTACTTAAGTAATAAATGGCCTGCTCTTTCTTCCCGGTTGCATCGTGTTTCCCGAGAACACACCCAAAGGAGTTTTCTAGCACCGTCAGGTATAGGAACAGAGGTCTCGCTAGTTCAGGTGGGACTAGCACTGGAGGATTTGACAGATATTCTTTGATCTTGTCAAAAGTGTCCTGGCACTCGTCCGTCCATTTGATGGCCGCATCTTTTTTTAATAGCATGAATATAGGCTCGCATGTGGAGGTCAACTAAGCAATGAACCTGCTGATGTAATTCAACCTACCCAACAGACTCATGACTTCCTTCTTGGNGTCTGAGCTCCTCGATTATGGAGTATTCAGCAGTTTTCATATTCTTGAAGAATTCTTCTGCCTCTCCGGCACTGATCGGCCTTTTAGGCGGAAAGCGTTTCAGCTTGCTTTTGTTTAGTTCTTCCGGGTCGAGGTATTTCTCTGATGAGTTTATATCGCCTATTTCCCCAGTAATCTCTTTCCCTTTGTACGTCACCACCGTCCTGTTGTATTCCAGGGGACGGCAGTAGTATTTTTCATGGGAGTTTGCGACTCGCGACTAATAACCACGGGCTAATTCAGCCTTGGTGAAATTATTTGCCCCCGCGCCACATACGTCTCTTTCGGCACGTACATTTTTGGGCCATTAATTATTGCCTTGTTGAACTGTTACCTTCTGGGAGGGCTCAACACACTTTGTTCCTTTCTATGTGCCTTGGGGATGTAAAGGACAGCGTCTTTAGAGGGTCCCCTATTTGTTCCAGTCTCATCCGTTTACGTGACCTAGGGGACGGGGTTATTCTTCTTCATCTCCTTGACTGGTTTAGGTGCCGTCTTGGGTTTTCTTTCCACATCTGCGATGGCGATGATGGCCTTTAGAGCTGGATCAAAATCCTGGTCGTCGCAAATCATGCCGATGACAGGCCCATGATTGTGAGTGGGCAGTGGATTGTTCGTCACATTGGGAGCTTCTTCGTCCCTTAAACCCACTTTCTTTTGTTCTATAAGGCTTTCCACGAACCTTTTGAGGGTCCAACAATCCTCCGTGTCGTGCCCTTCTGCTCCGGAATGGTAAGCACAACTGGTACCCCGTCTATATGATGGTGATTGAGGATTCTGCCCGTTCGGAGGTACGGGTTTTAGGAGTCCCATCTGGACCAACTTTGGGAAGAGGCTGGAATAGGGCTCTCCGATGGGAGTGAAATTAAGTCTCCTTGGTGGTTCTCGGGGATAGGTATTGTACGGGTAGTTGTTTTGAGGAGGGCATGTATTATATGGAGGCAATGCTTAGCCTCATGCGATATAGTGGAGACAGTGCTTAGCCTCGTGCAAGGAAAGGCATTTCTTAGCCTTATGTAATAATGGAGGCAGTGCTTAGCCTCATGCAAGGAATGGAGGCAGTGCTTATTCTCCTACAAGGAAAAGCAATGCTTGGCCTTATGCAATGGTGAGGGCAGTGTTTAGCCTTATGCAAGTAGTGGAAACAATGCTTAGTCTCATGAAGGGAAAGGCAATGTTTATCCTTATGTAATAATGGAGGCAGTGCTTAGCCTTATGTAATAATGGAGGCAGTGCTTAGCCTTATGCAAGGAATGGAGACAGTGCTTAGTCTCATGCAAGGAAAGGAAATGCTTAGCCCTATGCGATGGTGAGGGCAGTGTTTATATATATGCAAGGAGTGGAGCAAATGCTTAGTCTCATGTAGGGAAAGGTATTTCTTAGACTTATGTAGGAAGAGCAATGATTAAATGTGAGACGGAAACGTGATTCTTAGCTTGTCGTGTTTGTGTTTGGCGAGATAGTGATCTCGTTTGTATATACATGCTTGCGGACATGTTTGTTATGTCCCTCATGCCTTCATCCAAAAAAATCGTGAGTTTTGGGGGGGAGGTTGGTA
Organism: Nicotiana knightiana; assembly: GCA_005239525.1. Taxonomy (NCBI): domain Eukaryota; kingdom Viridiplantae; phylum Streptophyta; class Magnoliopsida; order Solanales; family Solanaceae; genus Nicotiana; species Nicotiana knightiana. Next base: position 3,760 of record ML437974.1, read on the forward strand.
CATGCCTTCTATTCTTCGTTTCATCTTTAATCCTTGTATTGAGGTCTTGTTTGAGTTACCCTGGGTAACGTTGTCTATCACAGAAAATGAAATTTTCAAAAATATGCATTTCTGATAATTCATTTATATAAAAATGTAGTTGTTCAAAATATGTGATAATGCATGAAGGCAAATCATTATTGTCGAATCGGTGACTGTGACATGCTTTTGAGACATTGCAAACTCCTCAACTCGGAATTTTGAGGACGCTCCACAAAGTTCTGACCTAATTTATATGCATACTTTTGGCGATAGACTTCTTGGTGATCCTTAACATAATGGGATTCGACAAACTCGGAATCTTGCCCTAGTTTCTGACCGTAGGGGGGAAAGAAAATCTTATTATGATATGACCGAACCCACATGGCTGCTATGGGAATCAGATCAAGTTTAGTACAGGTTACATCAAATAGGAAGTGCAAACATAATCTTAAACATAATATCTCTTGACTGCATCCGAGTTGATAGATTTTGGTCATATTTCTCCATCCATATCTGCAAGTAGAAGTGCTCCCCCTGTTAGTACTCGGTGAACCATGTAAGGGCCTTGCCAATTGGGTGAGAATTTCCCCTTTTCTTAAACCTAATGTGTAAAGATTCATTTCATCACTAATTGCCCCGCTGTGAATTGCCTCTATCTAACCTTTTTGTTGAAACCCTTGCCGTTTTATTCTGGTAGAGTTGACTGTGACACACCACTTTCATTCTCTTACCATCAATGAGAGCTAGTTGTTCATATCGGTTCAGTATCCATTCCACATCACTAAGCTCGGCTTCTTGTATGATTCTTAAGGAAGGAATCTCCACTTCTGTGGGAATAACGGCTTCAGTACCATAGACCAATAGATACGAACGCTGTTGCGGTACCCGAGCAAGGAAAATAGTAACTTCTCATGCCATTGCTTGTAGTTGTCCACCATCTTTCTTAATTTCTTCTTGATATTCTTGTTGGTGGCTTCTACGGCTCCATTCATCTACAACATGTATGTTGTAGAATTCTGATGATGGATCTTGAATGTTTCACACATAGCTTTCATGAGATCATTGTTGAGATTTGCGGAATTGTGGGTGATAAATGACTCAGGTACTCCAAATCGACAAACAATATGATCCCGTACGAAATCCTCTACGACCTTCTTAGTCATAGCCTTATAGGATGCGGCTTAACCCATTTTATGAAGTAGTCTATAGCCACCAAAATGAACCTGTGTCCATTTGAAGCAGCGATTCAATTGGTCCAATGACATCCACGCCCCAATCAGAGAAAATCTAGGGTGAACTCATTGCATTGAGTTAGTTGGGCGGCACTCGTAACATATATGCATGTATCTGGCATTGGTGACATTTTTGAACATATTGGATGCAATCTGTCTCCATAGTCATCCAGAAATACCCTTCTCTTAATATCTTCTTGACAAAATGAAACCGCTCATGTGACGTCTGCAAGTTCCGGCATATATTTCTTCGAGCAATCTAGATGCCTCTTTGGCATCGACACATCGCAACAATCCAAAATCAGGAGTCCTTCTATACAAAATTCCTCCACTCTGAAGGAAATGGTTCGCCAATCTTCGATGTGTGAGCTTCTGACCGTATGTAGCATTCTATGGGTATTCTCTCTTTTCCAAGTATTCCTTGATATCGTGGAACTGTGGATTCCCGTCAAACTCTTCTTCGACATAAAAATAATAAGTTGACTGCTTATGAATTCCTATTAGGATAGGATCAATGAAATTCTTGTCTGGATGTTGTATCATAGAAGACAAGGTGTCTAATGCATATGTGAACTCATTCTGAATCCTTGGAACATGTTTTAATTCTATCTTTGTGAACCTCTTGATCAATTCTTGTATGCAATGCAAGTATGGAAATATTGTAGTATTCTTGGTAGCCCAGTTTCCTAGTATCTAGTGTACCAACAGATTAGAATCTCTGATTACTAGCAACTCCTGAACGTTCATGTCGATGGCCAACCCGGGTCCCAAGATGAAGGCCTCATATTCTTCCATACTGTTGGTGCACGGGAACCTTAGTTTTGCGGACACTGGATAATGTTGATAGGTTTCTTATACTAAAACAGGTCTAATGCCCACTCCCTTGAATTTTGCAGCTCCATCGAAGAACATCGTCCAACCGTCGTATTCTTCGGTAATATGTTCACCTACAAACGACATTTCTTTATCGGGAAAATACTTCTTCAACGGTTCATATTCTCCGTCCGGTGGGATTCTCAGCAAGAGATCAGCCAACGATTGCCCTGTGACTGTCTTCTAAGTCACATAGATGATGTTGAACTCACTTAGCAATAACTGCCACTTTGCTAATGTTGAACTCACTTAGCAATACCTGCCACTTTGCTAACTTACTTGTAGGCATAGGTTTCTGAAAGATGTATTTTAGTAGATCCATACTTGATATGAAATATGTGTTGTACGCACAGAAATAATGCCTCAACTTCTGGGCTATCCATGTCAAAGGACAGCAGGTGCATTCTAACAGAGAGTACCGGGCCTCATAAAATTTGAATTTCTTGCTCAGATAATATATCGCCTACTCTTTCCTCCCAATTTCATCATGTTTCCCCAGAATGCAGCAAAAGACTCCATCCAACACAGAAAAATAGAGCAGCAGAGGTCTTCCGGGTTCTGACGGGACTAATACGGGAAGTTTAGATAAATACTTTTTGATTTTGTCAAAGGCTTTCTGGCATTCTTCAGTCCAGCTTGTTGCAACATTTTCCTCAGCATCTTGATGATCGGCTCACATATCACCGTTGATTGTGCTATAAAGCGGGTGATATAATTGAGGCGTCCTAGAAACCTCATCACATCATTCTTGTTCTTTGGCAGTGGAAAGTCCTGGATAGCTTTGGTTTTTGACGGGTCTAACTCAATACCCCGGCGGCTGGCGATGAAACCTAACAACTTCCCAGTAGGAACTCCGAAGGCATATTTTGAGGGGTTCGACTTCAAATTGTATTTTTGAAGTCGATCGAAAAAGTTCTTCAGGTCCGCTATGTGGTCTGAACTCCTTTTGGATTTGATGATAACATAATCCACGTATACCTCTATTTCCTTATGTATTATATCGTGGAAGATAGTTGTTATGGCCCTCATGTAGGTGGCCCCAGCATTCTTCAAACCAAAAGGCATAATTTTGTAACAATATATCCCCCACGGTATGATAAAGGCTGTCTTTTCGACATCCTCCGCATACATCCAAATATGGTGATATCCTGTGAAGCAATCCACAAAGGATTGGAGTTCATGCTTAGAACAGTTACCGATCAGTATGTGTATGTTGGGAAACGGGAAATCATCCTTAGGACTTGCTCTATTCAAATCTGGGTAGTGAACACATACTCTGACTTTCCCATCTTTCTTTGCAACCGGCACACTGTTGGATAACCAGGTCAGGTATTCTACCACTCAAAGAACCTTAGCTTTGATTTGCTTGGTGACCTCCTCCTTTATTTTCAGACTCATATCTGGCTTGAATTTTCGGAGCTTCTGTTTTACGGGCGAACACATGGGATTGGTAGATAGCTTGTGAGCTACTATAGATGTGCTTAACCCGATCATGTCGTCGTAGGACCATGCAAAAATATCCTCATATTCCTTTAGAAACCTACCATACTCCTCTTTCTCTGACGGTGATAGATGAATGCTTATGCATGTTTCTTTGACTGTTTCAGAATCCTTAGAATTAACTGCCTCAGTTTCTTCCAAGTTAGACTTTGGTTTGTTTTCAAAATTCTCTACTTATTTGACAAATTCCTCAGTATTATATTATCTTCCAAATCTTCCGAATAGCTTTCCTGATTTTGTATTGTCTCATTACATGTCACAGTTGTAGGTTCATCAGGATAAGTAATAATTACACTGAAAAGAAAGTAGAAAGATAAAAATAAATACGAAAAGCAATAATGCATTAATAAAGCTCAAAATTGTCAACAAGTACAACTCGATGGCTTGAGTAATTATTTCAAAACAAAATACTAAAATGTATTAAATGCTCAAAAACAATTTTAAAACAAGTCATGCTAATTTTTCCAAGCTACCCAGGTACTCAGCGAGCCCGGGATGGTGCAGCGGTCCAGTTCATGAGAATAGTTCCTTCTCCCATTGTCTAAATAGTACGGTCTTCCTCTTCCTCCTCTAAAATTGCACTGCAGTCCATATCTTCCTCATCGAGAAACAACTTCCTCATACCAGCAAAAATCTTGTCTTCCTCAAATCCCCACATCATGTAAGTCTAGCGGAATGTCTAGTCTCAGTGGTGGTATGGGTTGTTCCAGCGAATAGTAATAGGCGAGCCGAGACGGTGTCCAATCCTAATATTCTTATATTTTATATTAATACCCCGAGCCCAAAGGTCGTTCCATGATACTACGGTCGTATGCATTATGTGATCCCCTGAAGCTTTCGTCCAAGACCCTTTACCGGTTCATATCCCGTCCACAATAATATATATTCTATCTTATTTCTCCATCATCGATCCTTCTTAATTGCGTTTACCCCCTCAATGCGGTGGTATGTCTCTCCTCCTAATTTCCTTCTATTTTCGATGACTGGAACGGTCTGGTTGGTATAGATACGGTTGCTTCCGTCTCCATGAATGATCACTTCCTGATGATTCCACTCGAACATCACAACCTGGTGCAGAGTAGAAGCCATTTCCCTAACTGCAAGTATCCATGGTCGCCCCAACAATAGGTTGTAAGTAGCAGATATATCTAGCACTTGGAATTCGACATCTAACCAGGTCGGGCCCATCTGTATATCAAGGTTGATTTCTCCGATAGTGGCTCTCTAAGATCCATCAAACGCTTTCACATTCACGTTTCCCTTTCATATCTCATGCAGGTCTTTACCTAATCTTTTTATAGAGGTCAGCGGGCATATGTTCAGGCTTGAACCTCTATCTATCAGGACCCTAGCAATGAACTTATCCTCCAATTGCATAGTGATATGCAATTCTTTGTTGTGACTCAACCCTTCTGATGGTAACTCATCCTTGTGGAAATTAATTTTGTGACTCTCCAGTACCTGTCCGACCATGTTAGCCATCTCTCCACTAGTGATGTCGGCGGGTACATAAGCTTCACTTAACACTTTCATCAAGGCATTCTTGTGTGCGTCTGAATTTTGCAACAGTGATAGAATGGATATCTGGGTGGGAGACTTGTTCAGGTGGTCAACAATAGAGTATTCCCTTGCTTGCACATTCCTCCAAAGATCAGCAGTGCCTATCTCAATGATATGTGGCTTAGATGCATCTTGTTTGCTCGTTCCTCCTAGATTCTCAAGTGTGTAAACTCTCACGGTTCTAGTCATACCTTGCATGGAACCTGTCTCTTCCATCTTTACTTTTCCCTTTCTTCTTGTCTCCACAACATAATCCCATGGGATGGCATCAGACTTATAAGATAGTGTGGGAGCTACTATCACGGTGAAAGGTGTAGCTACCTCGACCTCAAATAGTGCCTAGGTTTGTACAACAATCGGTGTGAGGGTGACCGGATATGTTTTAGGAGTATCTCCCTCTCGAATAAGTCTGATGGATCCTTCCTAATACCATTCCTCATCAGTTTCTATCACATTCACTCGCTCGCCCTATGATCCGGGAGAGGGTTATTACGGACATTTGGTACGGCTTCCTTTGCCTGTATAACTTTGGTGTCGATCAGTGTTTGAATCTTGTCCTTTAACATGTGGCACTCCTCAATGGTATGACCCTTCATTCCTGAGTGATAGGCGCAAGTTTTGTTGGGGTTAACCCACTAGGAAGGGTTCTCGACATCAACAACAGGAATAGGTGTGACGTAACCAGCGCCTTTAGTCTCTCATATAGTCGGGCTATGTGTTCGGAAATTGGGGTGTATTGTCTTGGAGCTCTGCAGTTTGGAGCTCTACAGTTAAACCTTCAACGCCTTTCCCACCTTCAACATCCTAGACTCTCCCTCTGCCATGTTTCGAATGAGCAGGTTCTTCTCAGTTGGATCAAGTATGTATAGAGTTTCCTACGAGGTATGGGGTAAGGTTTCCACGTATATCGGTTGCTTTGATGAGTTACTAGAACTTGGGTATATGGGTGATCATTGATTTAGGTTTGGGGATTGGGAGTAGGTTATGGTTCATTTTGGGGAGTGTGATAAGTGGCGGTTTGCGGATATTGAGTCGGGTGATGGTGGTGGTGTTGGGGGGTTTGCACTGGTGGTGGGTTAAGGTTTTGGGGAGGTGTGGGATCGTGATACTGGTGCAGTGAGGGAGGATTCGGAGCTATGGGTGGTGGATTCTGGTTTGTGTGTTATGTGGTGGTGTTTGGTTTTGAGTGGTCGGGTTTTCCTGGTTGATGTCGGAAACATTTAGAGTAAGGGAAAGGTTTTCCAGATTTCGGACCTGCTCAAGCTCAGCTCCAGGATTTTCTGCTCCAATCGTAAGACCAACTCATTCTGTCCTGGAATACTTCTCCCATATGAGTTTTCAACATTCTCTGCCGTGGTAGCATCATTTTTCTGAATACCACTTAAATCATCCATCTTCCCTTTTCCTTTGCTTTTGCTTTTTGGGTCGCTAGGTGGAGGATGAGGACCTCTAGATCTGGTATGGTATGCTGATGATGCCAGAATGCATGAACCAACCTTTAGGAATGGGAATAATCAAGAGAGATAAAAATAAAAGGTAATCAAGTCAGTAAGATGAAGTAAAAAGGTGTTTGCAATATTTAAGCATGTATCACATAAGGTCATGTAATAATTCGCGCCCTAATATTAGGAACCTCATAGTGCCTGAGGTAGGCCTAAGTGACACATAGACTTGGAGAAAATTTATGCCAATGTTTGCTTCATTTCATTAGTGCGAAAATAAGACAAAACAATCTTTCACTAAACCGACAATAATAATAATAAAGTCACTAATGGCATTAAGCCTTATTGCATCGAAATCTATTCTAAGCTAGAAAGCAGTAAAGAATATCATCTCCTAATCTACTTCCTGAAGGACCTTCTCCATGCTTGGCTCTTTTGACCTCATCAATCATGTTTCCCAGATCGCGCAGGTCCAGTAGTAAATAATCCTTTGCTAGCTTCCCTCCTTCATAGTCGTTCATACCTTGACAATCCCAAAGTCTCTTTCTCAACTTCCCTTCAAATTCCATCAATCCTTACTCTAGATATTCCAACCTCTTTGTCGACTTACCGGCAATCTCTTTACATTCTCTTATCGCCTCCATGTTCACTTATGTTGCTCCAGAAGCTTAGCTTCGAACTCGAACACCCTTTTGCATAGCCTCTTGTAATTCACATGTGCCTCAGCGACCTCATCTATGATCCTATCCTTCAGATTGGCTCCTAGTTTTACGTCCCCAGCTATGTCGTATTGCAGCCATGATAGATAGTAGTACATATGGCCGACGTGATAACTGTCTGGATCAATAGTTTCTCATTTCACGATGAGTCTTTTGATTCCACATGTGTTGCGCTTCGAACTTGAATGGGATGACATCCCCTTTGAAATCTTCCTTATACTGAACCATGTTGGAAACCCGAGGTAAGACTTTTTTTATTTCAGCTTGCCTCATTACCCTTATAAGAGCGTAAGGGTATATGCCTCACAACCCAATCAGTACCAAGTGAGTGGTTCCTTTTGATCTGATGATGAACTCACTACTAGAAAACCATCAAAACATCCAATGTACTTGATCGTCTGTCAGATTATTGAAGAAACGCACCCAGCCTACAGCATTTCCAGGCTTTGCAAACCTATGAGGGATGAATGTCATATTCTATGGATGATGAATGGCTATGTAGTCATTGAACGGCCTTCATAGAAGCCCTTGGCGATGCTCGCCCCTCTAAAAGTGTTCTAGCAGCCAAACTTGTAGCAATAGATACCAACCCTCGAAGTGTCGGAACTCATGCTTACTCCGATCCAAAGCACGGTACATCTCAACTAAGATCATTGGGATGATAGTTTACGTCTGTCCTTCGATGCCATCCATTAAGGTCCTGGAGACTATCGCTAAGCGAGCATGAATCCTTCCCCCTTGCATCGGAAAGATCAGCAATCCAAAGAAGCAGACAAAAAAAACATAAACCCGGCGGTCCACCCATCCCAAAGAGGTAATGGCTAGCTCCTCATTATGAAGGCGCTATGATTTTCTAGGCCCATAATGCTCGTAGAGAAATTCAAAAGGGATATGAGTTCTTCAGACATAGCAGTGTTGATACTCAATTTTGCCCTCATATTTTTAAAATAAGTATATATACTTTCAAAATATCATTTTGCATCATTATTTAATTTACAAGAGTTATACAAGTATTTTCTATAGTTTTCATAATTTTTTAAAGCTTTAAAATTGATTTTCTTGCATTTAAATTACTTGAATATGCATTAATTATCCCTTAAATAAACTTTTGATGATTTAATCATCCAAATCCATTATTTTCATCCACATATATGTTTTGAAATATTTTCACTTTATTTCATATAGGAATATTGGCATTGTTAAGATATTTACATAATTTTGCAATAATAGCCTATATGCTATACATAATTACATTATTCATGCTAAAATATAATTTTATATTTTTTATAATGTTAACTTATTATTTTCAATCATTTTATTGCATAAGTAATTTTGTTATTTATTAATTATTTTATTTCGTGTATTTAAAATACAGCCCTAATTATACCAATTTTTCGGACCAAGTTAGTGGCCCAAACTCCTCAAAACCCTGACCCAATTTCCCAGCCCAAACTAGATGACCCCTTTACTTAACTCAGTCAGTACCCGTTTAAGCGACTCGCCCCATTTCCTTTTTTTATATTGGCCGTTAATCTCAAATGATCAACGACCTATAATAAATCCCTACCCTTCCTTATATCCCTCATCCCAAACCCTAATCCCATTCCTACACTCCAGTTGCCCCTAAATCCTTTCTACTCTCTTCTTCTCTAAGGAAACCCAAGCTACCATCCTCTCTGAATCCGATCAAATCATGGAATCCTTCAATGATTCTCTTACCTTTTACGCGTTACCTCATTGTTACTTACCAGATTATGGTGTTACATAGTATTTGCCTCACTTTTGGCAAATACCAGTCTCTAAAAAAGGGAAATCGGCTCCATCTTTGAGATGTAGGCGATACTTCGTCTATATACACTACCATCAGGTTATATGGGTCCAATTTACCAAGATCCTCGACCAATCTTTGATTTTCGTTGAACTAGGGTTTGAATTTTCAATCCCTTCCTTTACTAGTTCTATTATCGATTGCATGTGATTTTCTTTCCTTATTTTGTGTTTGATCTATTGTTTTTCGTGTTTTCTTGCTTGATTTATACCATTATATAACCCCTCCCCTAATCCCCTTTAATGGACCTCATGATTATTGTTGTTACTCTCGTCTTTCACTCGTTCACTTACTCTGTTACACTCAAATATTTTTCTGAAACTGTAGAGTTCTTGGCCGGCTGGAAGCCAAGGCCATAATACTATTAAACGACCTCCTCCGGTGCAAGCACTACTCGATCCCTTCTCGAGGCTCTTGTGAACTCTAAATCATCGGGGATTTGGGGTTCCATTGTCTTCTTTCAATTGTTGCAACTGAATCACTATTGATATTCTAAGTTCCTCACTCTCTTGCTTGTTTAACTTTGCTACTGGTTAGTGTCCTTGACTCTTACAATCTTAACTATCTCCCTATTTGTTTCTCTATGACATGTGCGTTATGTGTGACAATATTGTTTGAACTTTTATAAGTAAGCATGATACAGTTTCCCTTACTATTCATGAATCCCTGGTACTGTGGTGGTGTATGCTTTACTGTAATTCTATTGTCTTAACAATGATCTGCAGTTCCATGTTCTCTAGTATTTGAATTCGGTAGGCTTTAACATATGTAATATGCTCTCATTAGGTGAATGGACTCATGTCTTCTTAAGTGCTACTTGTAAACTAATTTGTGTTCCCTACCTTGTCTTGTATCCTTATGATAAACCAATGCCTATGTTTCAGACATTGTTGAGTTATTATTGCCTAACCTGCTAAGTTTCTGAGACTATACTGATTAGATAAGGCATGTTTCCATGCCATTTGAGTTCTACTGTATGTTTGATTGGCTAATATTATGTCTTTAGCATTGCTTCTTGGGAAAATTTCTATGTTAGCTTCTTCTCTTATGTCTGGGTAACTGATATGAGTTATTATGCTTGTGTATCCTATTCGGCTTAAGTTGATATATTTTCATGAGTTCTCTAGACTTCAAAACTGTTATGGTTTGTTATAGACCATGCTACTAGGTTGTTGTTGTACTACTTGTGATCATGTTACGGTCCCATGTTAGAAATCTTCATGTGAAATTGCTAACCTGCTGACTATAATTACTGTGATTAAGGCTCACTTGTCTAAAGTCTTTTTGACTAACTCTGGCTAATATCCTTTTCTAAACTTGATTTCTGGAAACTTAGAATGAGTGTGTATGTGTTTACCACGTTAATCCAATAGACCTGCTTCTTATAGTCCTCCTAATATGTGAATGTGCTCAGCATGCTACCCCTTTCCTTTGTTGAATGATTGCTCAATATGGTGTTAGTTTTATATGTCAAACTTGCTATGTTAAAGTTAGTTCTCGGCGGTCCACCTAGTTTGCATGTTCAAACCCTCTTGTTTGACTAATCTTGTTCCTTAGATCCTAAAAAAGTGACGATATGTTTATGTAATCGTTCCCCTATAAGGTATTATTGTTAATAGACTTCAGAATTGTCAATTGGTTTCCATGTATGGTTCCTCCATCTAAGCCTGGTACGAGTTCATGCATGGTCCCGAGTTGTGCCATTGACACACTCTCATGTTTGAGGTGTGCTTGGATCTGGGTCTACTATTCGTGTGAATGTGAGCTTGCTGAAGGCCCAGGTGTTACTGGGTTATTTCTCGTTTGGGCCTACTCTGTTTATTAGGCATGTAGTCTTTCAGTATGTAATATTTGCACTTGCATTCATTATTTTGGGCATGTAATAATTTACAAATAAAACAGATGGGGAAATTAGTAAAAGGGGGATAAGGTACGTTAATTCTCACATGAATGGGTAGAAAATATGACTATAGGATCTATGTGGTCTATTTGTTATTTTGCCTTACATGCTTTTAGTTTCATGTGTAGAAAGCATGCCAATATGAGTCATGCACACACTTCAATTAACTTGTCAAAACATGTTAGTTCAAGTATGTGTGTGATGACCCAAGGGTCATCTTACAAATTAAGACTCCATTGCAGGCTCATTAGACTTTAAAAGATTAATTTTAATTACCTTGATTTGTGTGCGCAGTCTGGGCGTGAAACCGGAAAGCTTTTATGTGAAAATATGAGAAATAGTAATTTTTAGAATTTAAAAATTGGTTTAGTTGACTTTGTTCAACATTTTTAGTAAACGGATCCGGATCTGTGTTCCGACAATCCCGAGAGGTCCACTGGAAAATATGGGACTTGGGCGTATGCCCGAAATTGAATTCCGAGGTCCCTAGCCTTAGAAATCAATTTTTAGAGAAAATTATTTTGCTGGATTTTCAATGAAATAAAAAAATGAATTAATGTTTGAAATTGTTGGTATCAGGCCCTTATTTTGGTTCCGGAACTCGATACATGTTTGTTATAATATTTAAGTCTGTGAAATCTGGTAAGAATCTGAGTTGATTTGACGTGATTCGGATGTCCGGTTGAGAAATAGTGAAATTTGAGTGTTCTTGAGAAAAATGATGAGTTTTGAGGTTAAATTCATAGTTTTATATGTTATTTTCATAATTTGATCGCACGAGCAAGTCCGTACGATATTTTTAGACTTGCGTGCATTGTTTGCTTTGGAGCCCTGAAGGCTCGGGTGAGTTTTGGGTAGGCTACGGAATGTTTTACACTTAAGAAATTATGTTGTCATGACTGTTTCTGATGCGCAGGTAAATTGTTCTTCGCGTTCGCGTTGCTTCACTCGCGAACGCGTAGAGTAAAGTAAACTGGGGCCATTTTTTTCTATGCGAACGCGGAGCTCAGGACGCGAACGCGGAGCACTGGTGGGCTAAAGCTTCGCAAATGCGTCCAGGTCACGCGAACGCACTGTGTAAATGGGACTTAGGGGAGGGTAGTTGCATTTCTTCTACGCGAACGCGACCACCTGGTCGCGAACGTGATGACCAAAGGAAGCAAAGCTTCGCGAACGCGAAGGACATTGGGCCTGACCCATCGCTAACGCGGCAGGCCCATCGCGAACGCGATTAAGGCCTGCCCAGTCATATAAAAGTAGTTTTAAAAATCGCGCAGAACCTATTTTTCACCAATTTTTGCACTACAAAGACCTAGAGGCAATTTTCTTCACACAAATTCATCCCCAAGGTGTTGGTAAACAATCCTAAACTCTTCTCTTTCAATCACCCAATGTTTTTCATCACTTTTCAATCCAAAATCAAGAATTTTCATGGTAAAAATTGAGGGTTTAGGTAGAATTAGGGAATTTTGTAAAAATCGAATTTTGACCTCGAATTGGGGTCGGATTTCGAGACTAATTGCATATTCGGGCTGGGGGTTATGGGTAAACTGAATTTGATCCGAACCCCGAGTTTGGACCAAGCGCGCCCGGGGTCGGGTTTTAACTTTTTTTGAGAAAACATAGGAAAATAATGATTTGTCAGTAAAGTTAGTTCATTTAGCATAAATTAATTATATTAAAATAATTGTAATTAGATTCGAGCATGTTAGAGGCAAATTCGAAAGGAAAAGTGATAATTGAGTAGTGAGTGGCCTGCGAATTTGAGGTAAGTGTTTGCTTTAACCTTGGCTTGAGGGAATAGGAATCCTCAACTTAAATGCTATGTGAACGCATGTGTGTGGTGTATAGGTGAGATGACGAGTATCTATGCACCACCAAATTATCTGTTAAACATTATCCCTTTCCCTTTATTTGCTTTCGGGCTTAATTGTTTCATGATCATTGATGTTTATATGTCTATTTGGATTCGCTAATTTCTTGTTAAGTATTGCTTCAAGTATTTTGGAAGTGTTGGATGTTCTCTTTATTTTGTTATGTTACTTAAGGATTAAGTTGGATGTCAGTGTTACGATATGTATATAATTTTCGATTGGTTTCATTGTGAAATGATAATTGATGAAGTTATGAGTTTACAGATTCTATTTACAATTGTTGATACAAAAATGTTATGAAAGGCTTGGCCTGAATTGTGAAAGTTTTCGTAAATAAACTGATATGATATGTCTGGTGGGAGCGGGTTGCACGCCGCAACAAGGAGTGATAAGGGTGGGCAGCTTGGATCGGGTTGCAAGCTGCAACAGGAGAAATAAGGGTGATATATATAGGGAGGAGCAATAAGGGTGGACATGTGGGAGCGGGTTGCGCGCCGCAACAAGGAGCGATAAGGGAGAATATTTATGTTTTACTGATTTTCAAAAATAAGGATTTGGAAAACTCCGATTTTATTAAAAAGTTTTTCATACTCTTTTACTGTGATTTAAACTAAAGCTTGGAAATTTTGAGGAGTTGATTATAGCTGAGATCTGCAAAGAAATATCCGAGTGGTTTTTATTTACTGTTGCAAGTTACTGGTATTTAGTATTATTATTATTTTCGTCTCGCTTTATTATATATTGTTCACAATTTATATTGTTAATACCCCGCCGTAGCCTCATCACAACTTCGTCGAGGTTAGGCTCGGCACTTACTCAGTACATGGGGTCGGTTGTACTGATACTACACTCTGCATTCTTTTGTGCAGATCCAGGTACCGGCCAGAGTTAGGATATTTTAGTAGCTCCACATTTTCATTGGAGACAAGAGGTAGATCTGCTGGCGTTCACAGATTCCTGGAGTCTTCTCTACACTATTTAGTTGTTTCTTTATTTCATTCGAAACAGACATATATACTTCTTTCAGCCCATTAATTGTAGTATCCTTAGTAGTTCGTGCATTGTGACACCAGACCCTGGGTAGGCTTATGGTTATATATATTTAGTTTGAGGTTAGGCTTATTTTTTTCGGTTATTATTATTATTCAAGGAGTTACATATTGGAAAGTATTAGATATCGTACTTATTTTGAATTGTTCTATTATGTTTAAGTAAACTTTTAAAGGAAATGGTTAGTAAATTTCTAACATCGACTTTCCTAGCAAGTATTGTGTTAGGCGCCATCACGATCCCGTGGGTTGGGAATTTGGGTTGTGACAAGTTGGTATCAGAGCACTAGGTTGCATAGGTCTCATAATTCACGAACAAGCTTGATAGAATCTGAGGGGTCGGTACGGAGACGTCTGTAATTATCTTTGAGAGGCTATGAAGTTAGGAAAAAACTCAGTTTTCATTTCTACTTTGTCGTTCGATTCTTGGTATCTCAAATACTGATTGAACTCTTCTACTCTCTCGTAGATGGCGAGAACACGTGCTTCTTCTTCTGCTGACCAACAATCCAGTCTTCCAGCAGCAGCAGCAGCTCCTATTAAGGGCAGAGGCCGAGGCAGGGGCAGGACTCAGCCTACTGCTCATACTGCAGCTCCAGGTGCGGAGCCCCAGATTGAGATTGATGGGGGGGCTCCAGCTCAGGTCCTAGAAGGATTTATTTCTACCCCGGTACTTCAGGATGCATTGGTCTGATTAGTGGGCCTTACGGAGAGTGTAGCCCAGACTGGCGCACTCCCTGTGGTAGAAGCCGTATCTCAAGCTGGAGGAGGGGTCCAGACTCATGTTACCCACACTCTTGATCAGACTACTCCTCAGATCCAAACCCCAGCAACCAACCCAGTTGGGGTAGTTCAGACAGTTGTTGCAGCCCCGATTGCTGAGGGGGCAGCTATGACTTCTGATGCTTTGTGGAGATTGGACAGGTTCATCAAGCTTTTCCCTGTTCACTTTAGAGGATCCTCAGGAATATCAGGACAGATGTCATGAGGTTCTTCGTAATATGGGTATTTTGGAAACCAATGGGGTCGACTTTTCCGCGTTTCAGATGACTGGTTCCGCCAAGAAATAGTGGAGGGATTATTTGTTGACTAGACCATTCGGGTCGCCTGCTCTGACTTGGGATCAGTTTTCTCACCTCTTTTTGGAGAAATTTTTGCCTATCACTACCAGAGAAGAGAAGCGTCGTCAGTTTGAGCATCTTCAGCAGGGCAGCATGAAAGTTACCCAGTATGAGAATCGCTTTGTGGATTTGGCTCGGCATGCTATTCTTTTATGTCCCATAGAGAAGGAGAGGGTTAGGAGATTTATTGAGGGCCTTGCCCAGCCCATCAGGTTGCAGATGGCTAAGGATACAGGGACTGAGATTTCATTTCAGGATGCGGCCAATGTGGCCAGGATAGTTGAGACGGTTCTCGGGATGGGAGGTCAGGGGTCAGACAAGAGACCTCGCCATTCCGACAGATTTAGCGGTGCCTCATCTGGAGATGGAGATATTCAGGGTAGAGGCCATTCTTCCAGGACATTTAATTCAGCACTTCAGACGTCCCATGGTGCCTCAGGTTTTCGTGGATCTTACTTGCCTTATCCTGATCAGTCAGCCCCTACAGAGAACCTCCTCTTCAGAGTTATTATCATGGTCAGACGGTTCATCAGGGTCAGCCTCAGTATCAGGATGGGTGTTATGAGTGTGGTGAGTATGGGCACATTTGGAGATCTTGTCCGAAATTCTTGGGTAATCAGCCTTAGTACCAGAATTCTCGTGCTATAGTTCCGGCACCAGCTGCAGAACCACCTGCCCAGCCAGCCAGAGGTAGGGGTCAGGTAGTCATAGGTAGAGGTCAGAATGTTAGATGTGGAGGTCAGCATGCTAGAGGTGGAGGTCAGCCCGCTAGAGGTGGCGGCCAGCCCGTTAGAGGTGGAGGACCACATGTCAGGGGTCCTCCCGGTGATGTAGTTTAGGATGGTGGGGCCCAGCCCCAATTATATGCATTTCAAGCCAGACTCGAGGCAGAGTCCTCTGATGTTGTTATCACAGGTACCATTTCAGTTTGCAAAAAAATACTTCAGTTTTGTTTGATCCGGGGTCTACTTATTCTTATGTGTCATCCTATTTTGCCTCGTATTTGGTTGTGCCCCGCAATTCTTTGAGTGTCCCTATTTATATGTCTATTTTGGTGGGGGATGCTATTGTTGTAGATCATGTATATCATTCGTGCGTAGTCATTATTGAGGGTCTTGAAACTAGTGTAGACTTGTTGCTTCTTGACATGGTCAATTTTGATGTCATATTGGGCATGGATAGGTTGTCACCTTATTATGCCATCTTGGATTGTCACGCCATGACAGTTAACTTTAGCTTTGCTGGGATTGCCTCGGTTAGAATGGAAACGGACTCCTGGTCATTCTCCCAACAGAGTGATTTCTTATGCCAAGGCTCGTCGCATGGTTGATAAAGGATGTTTGGCTTATTTGGCTCATATCCGTGATTCTGATGCCGAGGTTTCTTTAATAGAGTCAGTGTCTATTGTTCGGGAGTTTCCTGAAGTGTTTCCTGCAGACCTGTCGGGGATGCCACCCGACAGGGATATCGATTTTTGTATTGATGTTGCTCCGGGCACTCAGCCCATTTCTATTCCTCCATACCGGATGGCCCCACCAAAATTGAAAGAATTGAAAATAGTTGCAAGACCTGCTTGATAAAGGTTTTGTCAGGCCTAGAGTCTCACTCTCACCGATTTTGTTTGTAAAAAAGAAGGATGGATCGATGAGAATGTGTATAGATTACCGGCAGTTGAATAAAGTTACCATAAGTATCCATTGCGGAGAATTGATGATTTATTAGATCAGCTTCAGGCTGCCAGTGTGTTTTCAAAAATTGATCTGAGATCGGGCTACCATCAGTTGAAAATTAGGGCATCCGATGTTCCCAAAATAGCCTTTCGGACAAGGTATAGGCACTATGAATTTTGGTGATGTATTTTGTCTTGACTAATGCCTCAGAAGCCTTTATGGATTTGATGAATCGAGTTTTCAAGCCTTATCTGGATGCCTTCATAATTGTGTTCAATGATGATATTCTTATATACTCCCAGTCGGGAGGAGCATGAGCAGTACCTCCGTATAGCACTCCAGACTTTAAGGGATAGTCAGTTATATGCAAAATTTTTGAAGTGTGAATTCTGGTTAGATTCAGTAGCTTTCTTGGGTCACGTCTTATCAACAGAGGGTATTCAAGTAGATTCTAAGAAGATATAGGCAGTCAAGAACTAGCCTAGACCCACTTCAGTCACGGAAATCAAGAGTTTCTTGGGTTTGGCGGGATATGGTTTCTCGTCTATAGCAGCCCCGATGATGAGATTGACTTAGAAAGGTGCCCCATTTAAATGGTCGGATGAGTGTGAGGCGAGCTTCCAAAATCTCAAGACAGCCTTGACTTCAGCACCGATATTGGTGTTACCCTCAGGTTCAGGATCTTTCACGGTATATTGTGAGGCTTCCCGTGTTGGGTTGAGAGCGATGTTGATGCAAGAGGGAAGGGTGATAGCATATGCGTCTCGGCAGTTAAAGATTCACAAGAAGAATTATCCTGTCCATAGTGTGCCATGTGAGGTTTACACGGATCATCGTAGCCTCCAGTACTTGTTCAAGCAAAAGGATCTTAATTTTAGACAGAGGAGATGGTTAGAGTTATTGAAGGATTATGACGTCACTATATTGTATCATTTGGGAAAGGCCAATGTGGTGGCCGATGCATTGAGTAGGAAAGAAGTAAGTATAGGCAGCCTTACATGTATTCCAGATGGTGAGAGACCGTTAGCTTCAGATATTCATACGTTGACTAATCAGTTCGTGAGGTTGGATATTTCGCCCAGCCATGTTCTAGCTTGTACAGTTTCTCGGTCTTCCTTATTCGAGAATATCAGAGATCAGCAGGATGATGACCCACACTTGATGGTCCTTAGGGACACCGTTCAGCATGGTGGTGCCAAGAAGGTTACAGTTGGAGAGGATGGTGTTTTGAGGATGAAGGTTCGTATATGTGTGCCTAATGTTGATGGCCTTCGTGAGTTGATTCTTGAAGAAGCTCACAGTTCTAAGTATTATATTCACCCGGGTGCTGCCAAGATGTACCAAGACTTGCGACAGCACTATTGGTGGAGAAGGATGAAAAAGGATATTGTTGGTTATGTGGCTCGTTGTTTGAATTGCCAACAGGTGAAATATGAGCATCAGAGACTCGGTGGTTTACTTCAGCAGATAGAGATTCCTGAGTGGAAGTGTGAGCGTATCACTATGGACTTCGTTGTTGGACTCCCACGGACTCAGAGGAAGTTCGACGTCATTTGGGTTATTGTAGATAGGTTGAATAAATCAGCACATTTCATTTCAGTGGCAAGTACTTACACTTCGGAGCGGTTGGCAAAGATATATGTTCGAGAGATTGTTCACCTTCACGGTGTGCCCGTGTCTATCATTTGTGATCGAGGTACGTAGTTTACCTCACACTTTTGGAGGGCAGTTCAGTGAGAGTTGGGTACCCGAGTTGAGTTGAGCACAGCAATTGATCCTCAGACGGAAGGGCAGTCCGAGCGTACTATTCAGATTCTAGAGGATATGCTCCGCGCTTGTGTTATTGACTTTGGAGGTTCTTGGGATCAATTCCTGCCCTTAGCGGAGTTTGACTACAATAATAGTTATCAGTCGAGCATTTAGATGGCTCCCTATGAGGCATTATATGGTAGACGGTGTAGATTGCCAGTTGGGTGGTTTGAGCCGGGAGAGGTTCGGTTATTGGGTACAGACTTAGTTCAAGAGGCCTTAGATAAGGTCAAGATTATACAGGATCGACTTCGTGCAGCTCAGATACAACAAGAAGGGAAAACAGAGATGTTGCGGACGCTGAACAACTACCTCTATATCCCGAAATCCGGCTCCGCGCAGAATAAATGTCTAATGCTCAATATTTGCACCTGAATCTGCACACAGAGGTGCAGGGAGTAATGTGAGTACGCCAACTTAGTAGTAATGAAAATAAATCAAGTCTAAGCAGCAAGGAAACATATAAAATCAATGCCATCAAATCACAATATACACAGCCTTACTTTCCAATAGTGTAAACATAGATATACGAAATCACCATGCCTTAAAACCAACTTCAAAAAACTTTGAAGAATGCATATTTTTAACGACTTCAAACCGAAAGAGTTAGTGTGAAAATGAAATGAATCATATAGAGGCTCCTCGAGCAAAACTTATTTCATAAGTTCATAATGAAATTAGTAAAATAATAAGTAGCCCCTAGGTCAAAACATGTATCATAATCAGCCCCTCGGGCATGCCTCACAGTCACTCAGCACCTCACGATCACTCAGCACCTCACAGTCACTCATGCCTCCCAATCGCTCGTCACTCGGCACTCGGCACTCGGTGCGCTCACTGGGGGTGTGTACAGACTCCGGAGGGGCTCCTTCAGCCCAAGCGCTAATATCACTCAGCACCTCACCATCACTCAGCACCTCACTATCACTCAGCAGAACCACTCAAAAGGCCCCTAGGGCGAATCAGTAAAACAGGGTACTCGACCCAAAAGATCATTTTAAATCTCAAAGTAATGTAAATCAGGCTGAGTTTCGAAAACAGTAAGCACAATGTGGCTGAGTGAAATCATCAATAAATAGTGAGGAAAAACAGCAGTAAAAATCCCCCAGGGGTCTAAACAGATCGGCACGAGGCCCAAACACGGCTTATAACCCAAATATTTCAACAATCTTTAGAACTTAATTTAACATAAGGTTTTGAGTAAAATATGCAACTCATTAGTTGTCGCGGAGAGGACCTAGACCAATCCAAAAATAAGTATGCGCCACATACTCATCATCCGACATGTGCGCCATTATAAAATCAGTGAGAAATATGTAATTCGGGGTTCCATACCCTCAGGACAAGATTTATAACCATTACTTACCTCTATCGGGCCACAACACTAGTCCGCTATGCTCTTGCCCCTCAAATTGGCTCCTGATTGCTCCGATTGTAGCCAAAACCATTTTAACATCATCCAAACTTAGTCGAGCCTTCAAAACACCAAAAACAACGCAACAACACAAGAATCACATCAAATTCAAGCCTATGAACTTTGAAACCTCCAAATTTCAACAACTACGCCAAAACCAACCGAAACACCTCCGATTGACCTGAAATTTTGTAGACATATCAAAAATGACATTACGAACCTCCTCCAACTTCCAAAATTCCATTCCGACCCTGATAGCCTATTTTCCGCTGCCGACCGAAAATCGCCAAAAACTAACTTTCGCCAATTCAAGTCTAATTCTACACAGGACTTAAAAACTTCATTCTGAACACACTCCTAAGTCCCAAGTCACCTAACGAAGCTACCGAGCCATAAAATCCGCATTCCAAGGTCGTTCACTAATAAGTCAACTCTCAGTAGACTTTCTCAACTATTAGGCTACATTAAGAGACTAAACGCCTAAATTCTCACCATACTCACTCCGGACCCAAACCAACTGACCTAACACAACAAAAATAGGCTAGCAATATATAACAAATGCAGAAATGGGCAAATGGGGTAAATCTCACGGAACGACCGGCCGGATCGTTACACATATTTTGGTTCCGAAGCTCGATACAGGTTTGTTATGATATTTAAGTCCTATCTGTAAAATTTGGTAATAATCGGAGTTGATTTGACGTGATTCAGACGTCCGGTTGAGAAATAAAAACATTTGAGTGTTCTTGAGAAAAATGATGAGTTTTGAGGTTAAATTCATAGTTTTAGATGTTATTTTCATGATTTGGTCTCATGAACAAGTCTGTATGATGTTTTTAGACTTGCGTGCATGTTTGATTTTGAGCCCCAAGGGCTCGGGTGAGTTTTAGGTAGGCTACAGGATGTTTTACACTTAAGAAGTTATGTTGTCATGATTGTTTCTGGTGCGCAGGTAAATTGTTCTTCACGTTCGTGTTGCTTCACTCGCGAACGCGTAGAGTAAATTTCACAGGGGACATTTTAGTTCTATGCGAACACGGAGCTCAGGAAGCGAACGTGGAGAACTGGTAGGCTAAAGCTTCGCGAACGCATCAAGGCCACGCGAACACACTGTGTAAACGGAACTTGGGGGGGATAGTTGCATTTCTTCTATGCACGCGATGACCAAAGGAAGAAAAGCTTCGTGAAACGTTCAAGACCCCGCGAATGCGAAGGCCATTGGGCCTGGCCCATCACGAATGCGGCAGGCCCACCGGGAACGCGGTGAAGGCTTGCCCAGTCATATAAAAACAATTTTAAAAATCGGGCAGAATCTATTTTTCACCAATTTTCGAACTGCAAAGACCTAGAGGCGATTTTCTTCACACAAATTCATCCCCAAGGTGTTGGTAAACAATCCTAAACTCTTCTCTTTCAATCACCCAATGTTTTTCAGCACTTTTCAATCCAAAATCAAGAATTCTCATGGTAAAAATTGAGGGTTTGGGTAGAATTAGGGAATTTTGTAAAAATTGAATTTTGACCTCGAATTGGGGTCGAATTTCGAAACTAATTGCATATTCGAGATCGGGGGTGAATGGGTAAAATGAATTTGGTCCGAACCCTGAGTTTGGACCAAGCGGACCCGAGGTCGAGTTTTAACCTTTTTTTAGAAAACTTAGGAAAACAATGATCTGTTAGTAAAGTTAGTTCCTTTAGCATAAATTAATGATATTAAACTAATTGTGATTAGATTCGAGCGGGTTAGAGGAAAATTCGAAAGGAAAAACGGTAATTGAGTAGTGAGTGGCCTGCGAATTTGAGGTAAGTGTTTAGTTTAACCTTGGCTTGAGGGAATAGGAATCCCCAACTTAAATTTTATGTGAATTCGAATGTGTGTGGTGTATAGGTGAGGTGACGAGTATCTATGGACCATCAAATTGTCCGTTAAACATGATCCCTTCCCCGTTTCCAATTATTTGCTTCTGGGCTTAATTATTTCATGATCATTGATGTTTATATGTCTATTTGGATTCTTTAATTTATTGTTAAGTATTGCTTCAAGTATTTTGGAAGTGTTGGATGTTCTCTTGGTTTTGTTATGTTAATTAAGGATTGAGCTGGATGTTAGTGCTACGATATGTATATAATTTTCGGTTGGTTTCGTTGTGAAATGATAATTGATGAAGTTATGAGTTTTACATCTTCTGTTTACAATTGTTGATACAAAAATATTGTGAAAGGCTTGGCCTGAGTTGTGAAAGTTTACGTAAATAAACTGATATGATATGTCTGGTGGGAGCGGGTTGCACGCCCCAACAAGGAGTGATAAGGGTGGATAGGTGGGATCGGGTTGCACACCGCAACAGGAGAAATAAGGTGATATATATATAGGGATGAGTGTGAGCATGTGATTTTTACTCGCCGTATCATCCTATAAAAATCGCAATAAATCAATTGATTTTATGAATATTGATTGATTTTTCAGTAATTAATTGTGAATTATCTGCATTGCTTGCATATCCATAATTCATCTTTCAAAATCATTGAAATTTTGCATTATGAAGTTATTGGTTATAATTAATTAAATGGTAGACAAATGACGAGTATTTAACGTAATGTAGTTTTTAATAACTAATTACTATAAAAAGTAACCATTTTTTATTCGATAAATCATAGATTTAATTAAGAATATATAATTGTTTGTTTTGTTCTTAATTAATATGTAAATATATGAAAATAAGATTTTTTGAAATTAATTTCTACCCTTTTTCAATTAAGTTAGAATTTAATTAGAATAATTAAGTTAATTAATTAAGAAAAGAAAAAAAGCAAAATCGGACCTGGGCCAAGAAAGACCCAGGCCAACCCCTACTGTTCTATGCACCCAGACAATCCAGGCCCAAAACCCAACCCCTTACCCGGCCTGCCCCCAACCTGACCAAACGACACCGTTTGGTCT
>MDKJ01220727.1:0-48952 GCA_005239525.1 Nicotiana knightiana
CTGCATGGTGCTGATTCGGCAAGGGTATGCAGTCATGTTCTGGTATGTCGTGTGGTAGTTGATACAGTGTTCATATTTTGGAACTAGGCCTGGCAGAGAAATTTCAGGTGTTTGAATGAATTCTGAGCTTATTATATGAATAAAAGAAGAAATATTCAGATTTGATCAAGCTAATGTACTCAACTGGGTTGTAGTAGCACAGGCAGGTGCTCGAGGTGTTAAACAGTGATTTCTGATAACTCCAGAGCAGTTCTTGGCACGTTCGAGGACGAACATCGGTTTAAGTGGGGGAGAATGTAACGACCCGACCGGTCGTTTTGAGCTCTAGCGCGTCGTTCAGCGGTTTGAAGTCGTGAGCAACTCCAATGTAGGTATTATGACCCGTGGGCGTGGTCGGAATTGAATTTCGGGAGGTCTAGAGTTGATTTGGAACTAAAATTCTCATTTTAGAAGCCTTAGTTTGGAAGAATCAACTAAGATTGGAACTTTGAGTAAACAACCTCAGAATCAGGATTTGAGGGTTCCTACAGGTTCGTATGATGATTTTGGACTTGGGCATATGTCCGGATCGGGTTTTGGATAACCCGGGAGTATTTCGACGTATATTATGGAAGTTAGCATTTTTGAAGAATTTCATAGATTTGGGCTTGAAGTGCATTTCCGTGTTGTTGATGTCTGTTTGGGATTCCGGGTCTGGGAATAGCTTCGTATAATGATTCTGGAGTTGGGAGCGCGATCGGAAGTGAATTCAGAGGTCCAGAGGTCATTTTAAAGTCATTTGGCTAAAGTTAGGAATTTGAAAGTTTTTGGAGAAATCCGATGGGAAGTGGAAATTTTGAAATCGGGGTCGGAATGTGATTCCGGAAGTTGGAGCAGGTCCGCAATGTCGAGTATGACTTGTGTGCAAAATTTGAGGTCAATCGAACATGATTTGATAGGTTTCGGTATCGGATGTAGGAGTTGGCAATTTCTAAGTTCATAAGGTTGGGATTTGAGTGCGATTCGCGGTTTCAATGTTGTTTGATGTGATTTGAGGCCTCGAGCAAGCCTGCATTATGTTTTGGAACAGGTTGGTATAATTGGACGGGGTCCCGGGGGCCTCAGGTGGATTCCGGGTGGTTAACGGATCAAGTTGAAAGTTTGAAGAAGGCTGGAATTGCTGTCATCTGGTGTGACCGTACCTGTGAGGATTTGGCTGCAGGTGTCGGAGCCGTAGGTGCGGCTTTGGTGTTGCAGGTGTGAGAGTGGGCTGGCTTGGCTTAGCTGGGATCGCAGGTGCGATGGGATTTCTGCACCTGCGAAGGCGCAAATGCGGGCAATGGGTCACAGGTGCGGATCCGGCTGGAGGAGAAGGAAGCCGCATGTACTGGCTCTTGGGCGCACCTGAAGAAGCGCAGATGCGAGGCTGGATCGCAATTGCGAAAATTGGCCTGGGCAGAATGTTTTAAAAACAAGGATCTTGGTTCATTTTCTCATTTTTCTCATGGCTTAGGCGATTTTAGGAGAGCTTCAAGAGGAGAATTTCTTCATGCAATGTCAAGGTAAGTAACTCCTTCATGCTTCTAAGCTAAATACAAGATTATATGCATGGATTAGGCATGTGAATTGATTGGAAATTTGGAGAATCTTAAACCTGTAAAATGGAAATTTGATTTTTAGCCACGAATTGAGCATGAATATTTGAGTAAATTGTATATTTGAGTTAGTAACGCTATGGGTAGGGTATATCTTTGAGAAATTTCGGATTTCGGGCACGTGGGCCCGAGGACATTTTGGTCATTTCACTAAGCGGGGTTGGGAAATTATATAATCTGGAATTGTTGCAAATATTAGAGTATATTTTCATTGGCTTGTCGTTGTTTGGATAGTTTTAGGGCGTTGTGCGTCCGTTTAGAGTCATCGGAAGGGCTTGGAGGCCGGTTGTGGAATTTCGGAGCGAGGTAAGTCTCCTTTCTAACTTTGTGAGGGGGAATTGTCCCCTAAGTGAATTAATTAAGTATATGCTATTATCTTCGGGGGCTGCGTACGCACTAGGTGACGGGAGTCCGTGAGTAGCTATTATTATGCCTTGTCAGGGTAGTCTAGGACCCACTAGCATGCCTTTTATGTTGTACACGTGATCCTGTCTGCATTACTTGACTGCTAATGTAATTGAAATCGTAAATGAATATCTGAAGAAGACTAGAGTTCATTTTCTTAATTATCTAGAAAGAGAATTTATTCCTCCGTGGATAATTGTGTACCTGATAGGGTTGTATTACAAAAATATCATTAAACTTGGCAAATGAGTTCCAAAACAAAGATTTATGAGCTATATTTCATGTCCCTTTAAAAAGAATTTTACCACTTTCTCGAGAAAACTGCTTTCTTGAAGAAAAAAAATGGGGACTTGGTATGTGGACATGTGTAACTTCGGGTGCCTGAGTAGCATGTATCATTCGCGAGCAGGATGGCCCTGTATTTGTGTGTATTCATATGAGCACGTGAGTCGTAGGTATGATTCGCGAGCAGGATAGCCTTATTATTTATGTATAACCGCGTCGCATGATCGATTCGCGAGCGGGGCAGATAGATGCATCTATGGTTCGGGCCATTCGACCCTCGGCAGTGCACATTTTATTATTGTTGGTCCGTGCCGTTCGCCCCTCGGAAATGCTTGCGCATGATATTTACTGCGTAGTTTCTATGATTTGTGCCTGATTACTGGCCTGGATTTTTAAGTTGTCAACAGAAATGATACAGATTTAAAGTTATTAAAGATTTTTTTTTTGGAGGAAGTTGTTCCTTCCCATTGATTAAATTGTTATTTGATTAAATTACCCTTGATGATTAATTGTTATTATTATGACGAAAGATTAAAGTGTTAAATGTGGACAGAGTTGATAATAATTATTCCTGATTTTAATAAATTGCCTAGGACATTCATGCTTAGTGTCACACTCGAATATTCTACATTTAATTTTAGCCAGTGTCTAATTTGACCTCTCGTCACTACCTCTCTGAGGTTAGGCGAGCGACTTATTGAGTACACGTTATTTTTTTGTACTCATGCTGCACTTGCTGTGCATTTTATTGCACATGTGCATTCATAGCAATGTGGAGGATTAGGAGACTTAGGTGAGCTGCATCACCCGGAGGCGATCCGCAACTGACAAAGTCTCCCTCGTTCTGTATTTATTTTCATTTTAAATTTCCTAGTCCAATTTGTATTTCAGACAGGCTTTGTGATGATTGTATAAATCCTTAGAAGTTTCTCATGTACTTGTGACACCGGGTTCTGGGATGTGTTGGGATATAATTGCTATTATGGAATATTCAAACTAATGTTTTACTCGACAAATTTTATTTAGTTAATATATAATAAAGTAAAAGGAAATGCCTTTTTCATAAATGTTAAAATAGAAAATTATTTCAATTAATTAATGATTGGCTTGCCTGACAATGATGTCTGGCGCCATCACGACCTTATGGATTTTGGGTCGTGACAATTTCCTTCTATATACATGTAATCATGTTATTTTTATTTTCATTATAGGGAATACCGTATCTTCACCTCAGGGTAATACATCCCCGGTTGAATTACTTGTTGCCAACATAAGGTACGACATTCCCTAGTAGCATTTCAGAGCACCACGAGCCTCATTTTATTGCAAACATAGGATACGACATTCCCTAGTAGCATCTCAGAGCGCCACGAGCCTCATCTTATCACCAACACAGGGTACTACATCCCCTAGCTGCATTACTCTCTGCCAACATAGGGTACGACGTTTCCTAGTAGCATCTTAGAGCGCCCTGAGCCTCATTTTATTTCCAACACAGGGTACGATATTCCCTAGTAGCATCTCAGAACGTTGCAAGCCTTATTTTGTTGCCAACACAAGGTACTACATCCCTTGGTTGTATTTCTCATTGCTAACATATGGTACGACATTCCCTAGTAGAATCTCAGTGAGCTATGGGCCTCACCTTATTGCCAACACAGGGTACTACATCCCCTGGTTGTATTTCTCATTGCTAACATAGGGTACAACATTCCCTAGTAGCATCTCAGAGTTCCACAAGCCTCATCTTATTGCCAACACCGGGTACTACATCCCCTGGCTGCATTACTTTTTGCCAACATAGGGTACGATATTCCCTAGTAGCATCTTAGAGTTCATCTTATTGCCAACAAAGAGTAATACATCCCCTGGTTGCCTTCCATCATGTTAACATAGGGTAAGACATCCCCTATTATAAAAAAGAAAGAGCCAATTTCTCTTTCAATTCTTTATTTTGCAATAGCTAAGATAGTTTATTGTATTTTTAATAACTCACAAAAATTTTCTAGTGCAAACTGGGGCAGAAAATTTTTGTTTGTGGTGACTTGTAGGTTTTTTTTGCAAAGTACGGGTTGGATGTGCAAAAATAAGATCCAACTCTCGCCAGAGAAAGTGGAACATTTGATCTCAATACCAGCCGAACCCGTTTTGACATAATGCATGCAGAGACATAAAATTTTAAGATCCATCTTCTTATCACCTGATCAAGAAGCAGGTCTGTGAGAATATTTCATAGTCTGTTACATCGAGAACATCAAGTTTAACTCTAAAGTCAATGGGGGAAGCAAGTCAAGAATCAAAACAAGATTCCATATGGTATTTAGATATGAATTTCGTAACTCTTAGATTTCAAGAGTATGTAATATTATTTTTGATGTAGTAGAAGGAACCACGGATCGGAACCTCGACGGAACTTCGCTCGACTCTCCATCTAAGCATACTCATCGCTCTTCTCGAACTACATGTGGCCTGATTCCCTTATAACCCGGGATATGTATGCTGTCTAAAACCAAGGCTCAGTCTTTTTTTCCTTATTAAATAATAGTGAGGTCAAAACTCATTCACCTTGTTCATTTTCTTTGCCTGAAAACTCTTCATGTTTCCAAGCAAAGAGAGGCATGCTGTGAACAACTAATTTTTTACCAAATTCAAATTTTATACTATTTTAATATAAATATTCCTTTTAAGTCTAATCTTGATGTTTTAAACTTTTATCTTACTCTTAGTAGATTTTATTTAATTAAAAAAAATAAAATACTCTCATTCTTAGAGTAAAAATTTTATTTCTAAAAAAAAATTAAAGTTTACAGAAAAAATATATAATTTCTTTTAATTAGAATTTTAATAAGAAAGCTATTGCATTTTTCCTAGTTTAATTTAAACTATAATGTAGATATTGAATTTTCTTATTTATATAGTTTTCTTTAAGCCTATAAAAGTAAGTTACTTAATATATGTATATATATAGAGCCATGTCTTTTACATTATTTTTATTTAATAAAATAAAGCTAAGAAAAAGTTACTTAAGAAAAAGTAACTAATGAAAAGAGCAAGAAGCAAAATATTAAAAAAATAAAAATAAACAAAATTGATTTCCTCCTATCCTAAATAACCCCATGATCTCCTATTCCCAAACACATTAGATCTTTATTCCCTTGCAACTTCCTACCTCCCCTACGTCACTTAGCACACACATGAACTTCCCTCACATAATCCCTCCACAAACCCACACGATCATACATAAATTCACTATATAAATTCACTTTCTTTACATTATAGAGGACAGAAAAAAGGAGACCTAAAGGACTAAAAAAATCAGAGAAGTAGTCGTTCCCCCCCTTTTGAGAATTGAAGATCTCTCTCAATCTTTGAGAGAAACAATAGCCCATCTCCGGCCATATCTGTAACGATCCGGTCGATCGTTTTGAGAGTTAGAGCCCCGATCCTCCAATAACTGTTTTCTCCACATTTGTGCTGGAGTGATTGGTTTTGAGTTTCGGAGTGTTTTGGTACACTTAGTCCCTAAATGTGAGCTTAAGTCTTAGAAATTGGACCGTAATCGGAACTGTGTGAAGACAGATTCAAAATGAAATTCCGCCAACTTTGTTAGCTCGGTTGAGTGATTTTGGTCTTAGGAATGAGTTCAAAATGTGTTTTGGAGGTCTGTAGTGGATTTAGGCTTGAATTCGCGAAAGTTGGATTTTCGGCGATTTCGGCCGGTAGTGGAAATTTTGATATCGAGCCCGGAATGGAATTTCGGAAGTGGCTGTAGGTTCGTAGTATCATTTGTGACCTGTGTGTAAAGTTTGAGGTCATTCGGACTAGATTGGACGTGGTGTTGCATCGTTTGTAGAATTTGGGAAATTCTAAGTTCTTAGGCTTGAGTCCGTGCTAAATTCATGTATTTGATGTTATTCGATGTGGTTTGAAGACTCGACTAGGTTTTAATGATGTTTTAGGAATGGTTGGTATGTTTGGTTGAGGTCCCGGGGGCCTCGGGTGAGTTTCGGATGCTTAACGAATTGGTTTGGGGACTTATGCCTTTGCTCAAGTTGTTGTGCCTGTTATTTTTGCACCTGTGGAAATTGGACCGCAGGTGCGGAGCCGCAGATCGGGTTAGGGGCCTGGGCAGCTGGGATCACAGGTGCGGTTGGGGGACCGCAGATGTGGCCCCAGCCCGGATAAGTGACCTCCGGACCTGCGATGATTTTTTCGCAGGTGCAGGACCACAAATGCGGCCCCATGAGCGCAAATGCGGATATCACTGGGCAGAAAAGAGGATTTCGAGGGTTTGAAATTTTATAACACAAAATATGATTTAGAGCTCGGTGGGAGGCGATTTCTCGAAGGTTTTTGAGGGAGAACTATTGGTAACTAATTCTATCTCTATTTTGATCATATTGTCTATTGTTATTTTCCTCGTCTAATTAAGGAATTTGAGGGTAGAAGTTTTGAAATGAGGGAAAAGGTTCCCCAATTGAAAATATGAGGTTTGAATGGGAATAAGACGTCAGATTTGGATGATTTTTGTTCGAGTGAGCTCGTGAGTGAATGGGTATTCATAATTGTTTTTACCCAATTCCGAGACGTGGGCCCGGGGAGACTTTTTGGGCATTTTTCCTATTTTCATTCCTTAGCTAAAGTAGCTACTTGTAGTATTATTACATTATGTAATTGATTTGATTATATTTGGACCTTTCAGAGTTGGATACTCGTGGCAAGAGCGTGCTATCGGGTTGCTTGAGCGGTTCGAGGTAAGTGGCTTTCCTAACCTTGTGTTGGGGAACTTCCTCTTAGGATGTTTGGTATTATTTGATGTGTGAGCGCCATGTACGTGAGGTGACGAGTACGTACACGGGCTATTGTTGTAAAAATCATGTTTTTCCTTTCTAAGGCATAAACTATTTTTCCCTTATTAAACTGCATTATTATGTTTAATTTCTTAGTTTAGATTACGGAAGCATGCTTACGTGTTTTAACTACCTATTTGTCATTGTGTGCAACATGCTTAGTTCGACCCCTATTTTTCCCTTATTTGTGTTTAGTCTAAATTTTATAACACGATGTGATACCTATTATTTTATCTTGCGCTTCATATTTACTTTGGAACTACGGACGTATTCCTGGAGATCCCCCACCACTGCATATTTACTTTGGAACTACAGACGTATTCCGGGAGATCCGCCTGTCTTGCATATTTATTTTGGGACTATAGACGTATTCCGGGAGATCCCCCAGCACTGCATATTTACTTTTGGGACTACAGACGTATTTCGGGAGATCCCCCTGTCCTGCATAATCCATCGGAACTACGGGACGGTATCCCGGGAGATTCTCTATTGTGTTTACCTTGTTATGAGCCAAGGGCTCCCATAGACTGTAAATTTTGTGAAATCCTTTAATCTTTTCACCTTAAATTTATATATATATATATATATATATATATATATATATATATATATATATATATCTTACTGTTTAATTTATTATATTTACTCTGGTAGGTCCTTGACCTGACCTCGTCACTACTCGACTGAGGTTAGGCTTGGCACTTACTGGGTACCATTGTGGTGTACTCATGCCTTTTCTTGCACATGTTTTCGTGTGCAGATCCAGGTGCGAGCTATCAGCCTCGAGGTTAGTGTGTGTTGCTGATTCCAGGAGACTTCAAGGTACTTCTGCTTGCGTCCGCAGATCCTCGGATTCCCCTTCTATTCCCTCGCCTAGAGACTTCTTTATTGATATTCAGACTTTTGTATAGAGCTATATGGATTATAGAAGCTTGTAATTTAGCGACATTCCAGGTCTTGGGAGATTATTTTGTATATGCCGAGTGACACTATTTTTTTTATTTATAATATGTTGTTTTATCCTTTATCATTTGGATTTCTTTGAGTTTTTCCATAATATTAGGTGCCGTCTCGATACCTTTCGGAGGGTTAAAGTGGGTCGTGACAAGTTTGTATCAGAGCTCTAGGTTCATAGGAGTCGTGAGTCACAAGCCGATTTATTAGAGTCTCGCGGATCGATGAGGAGACGTCCGTACTTGTCTTTGGGAGGCTATGTAACTGTTAAGAACAATCATACTTCTTTGATTTCCTTGTCGTGCGAGTTATTGACATAAGAAATTCTAAAACTCTATTCTATTCTTTCCCACATATAGTGAGGACCCGCATAGGGAGGACCGACGATCAGGCACCCGAGCCCCCTGTCAAAGCCGCCAGAGGTCGGGTTCGGGGTAGAGGACGACCACGCGGTGCAGCTCGAGCACTTGCGAAAGCTGCGATAGAGGAGCCCCCAACAGCTCCAGTTGGAGGGCCGGCACCAGAGATTCCTATTACTACTCCAGCCCTAGGAGACTTTAGCTCAGTTCATGAGCATGTTCAGCACTCTAGCTCAGGCTGGACTACTTCCGATAGCTCCCGCTACATCCCAGGCTAGGGAGGGACACAAACTCCCGCAGCCCGTACTCCTGAGCAGAGGGGCTAGGTTGATCAGGCCCTAGAGTATATTCTTATGCCCCCAGTGGCTCTAGTTCAGCATGATACTAGGGTAGCTGCTTCTGACACAGAGCAACTCAGACTTGAGAGGTACAAGAAGTACCACCCACCTACTTTCAACGGACTAGCTTCAGATGATGCTCTGGGTTTTCTTGAGGAGTGTCATCGTATTCTCCGCACTATGGGAATTGTGGAGACGAGTGGGGTTTCTTTCACCGCTTTCCAGTTGAGGGGAGCGGCATATCAGTGGTGGCATGCCTATGAGTTGAGTAGTCTGGACGAGGCAGCCTCACTTACTTGGACTCAGTTTTCAGAGATGTTCTTGCGTGAGTATGTTCCTAAGAGCCTTAGGGATGCTTGGCGCGCAAATTTTGAGCAGCTGTGTCGGAGTATGCAGTCCGTTTCAGCGAGTTAGCTTGATATGCATCGGCCTTGGTTTCCACGGTTAGAGAAAGTGTTTGTCGTTTCACTGAGGGACTCCGCCCTAGTATTCGGACCACTATGGCCAGAGAGTTAGAGATGGATATCACTTATCAGCAGGCAGTGAGTATTGCTAGGAGGATGGAGGGAATGTTTGCCCGGGACAGAGAGGAGAGAGAGGCCAAGAGGTCTCGAGAGACTGGTCATTATTCAGGAGCTCATGCACCAACAACACGCTATGGTAGGGGTTTTGTGAGTCGCCCCGTTATTTCAGCTCTTCCAGCGACCAACGGTGTTCCAGCTCCTTCCAGACCTCAGGAGCCATATTATGCGCCGCCAGTATCTAGTATGCCTCTAACTCAAGGTTCTATTACTGGCCAGTCCAGAAGGCCAGGTTCGAGCCAGTCTCAGCCGATGCATCCTTCGAGGGGTTGTTTTGAGTGTGGTGACACTCGTCACATGGTTAGAGATTGCCCCAGAGCCAGGAGGGGTGCACCTCCACATACTTATTAGCCTCCACGTGCTCCACCGAGTCCTCCGGCCATTCTTCCAACCCCAGCTGCCACTCCACCTTCTTAGGCAGCTCGAGATGGAGGTCGAGGTCGCCCTAGAGGGGGAGGCCAGGCCAGGTACTATGCCCTTCTAGCCCTTCTGTCATAGGGATGCATCAGTATTATTTGACCCAGGCTCTACATATTCATATGTGTCTTCTTATTTTGCTCCACATTTGGGGATATCTCAAGATTCTTTGAGTTCCCCTATTTATGTATCTACTCCTATGGGAGATTCTCTTGTTGTGGACCGCGTATATCGATCGTATTTGATTACTCTTAGTGGTTTTGAGACTTGGGCTGATATGTTATTACTCAGTATGGTAGATTTTGATGTTATCTTGGTTATGGACTGATTGTCGCCCCATTATGCTATTCTGGATTGTCACGCTAAGACTGTGACACTGGCTATGCCAGGCCTACCGAGGTTAGAGTGGAGAGGTACCTTAGAGTATACTCTCCGCAGGGTCATTTCATTTCATAAGGCTCAACGAATGGTTGAGAAGCGGTGTGATGCGTATTTGGCCTATGTGAAAGATGTCAGTATTGACACCCCTACAGTTGAGTCAGTTCCAGTGGTGAGGGACTTCCCTGATATGTTTCCAGCTGATCTTCCGGGCATGCCGCCTGTTACAGATATTGATTTTGGCATTGATTTTTTGCCGGGCGCTCAGCCCATATCTATTCCTCCTTACTGTATGGCTCCTCATGAGTTGAAGGAGTTGAAGGAGTAGTTGCAGGAGTTGCTTGATAAGGGTTTCATCGGGCCCAGTGCATCACCGTGGGGTGATTCAGTCTTATTTGTGAAGAAAAAGGATGGTTCGATGTGTATGTGTATTGATTATTGGTAGTTGAACAAGGTTACAGTGAAGAATCGATGATTTATTTGATCAATTACAAGGTGCCAGGATGTTTTCCAAGATTGACTTGCGTTTTGGCTATCATCAGTTGAAGATTCAGGAGCAGGATATCCCGAAGACTGCTTTAAGGACAAGATATGGTCATTATGAGTTTCTTGTCATGTCATTCGGGAAGACCAATGCCCCATCAACCTTTATGCATTTGATGCATAGTGTGTTTCCGGCCTTATTTTGATTCCTTCGTCATTGTGTTCATTGACGACATCCTGGTATATTCCCGATCTCGGGAAGATCATGAGCAGCACCTGAGGACAATGCATGACACGGCATTTGTATGCACGTGCATGACATTATAAATATTTTAGGATTTACAAAGTGATTTAGACTTACAGGCAGAATCATTTTTTCCATGTTTCATCTATGTATGTTATGTACTGATTTTTATGCCTTACACACTCAATACATTATTCATAGCGACGCCCTATTTCTTGGGGCATGCGTTTCATGCCCGCAGGTGCAGGTAGACAAGCTGACAGTCCCCCTTCTTAGGATCCTTGATCAGCAAGAGTTGGCGTGCTCCACTTGATCCGGAGCTGCTTTTGATTTTGGTAAGATATCCTTGTATACACATAGATGGGTATGACGGGGCCCAGTCCCGTCCTTGTACAGTTGTATATTCTATTAGAGGTCTGTAGACAGTATGTGTAGTTGGATAGTATGTGGCATTGCCGGCTTCAAGTTTTGGATATTAGTTTTCTATAGTAGCCTTGTCGGCTCGCCCTACGTAATCTGCACATATATGTATATATGTCTTTTGGACATGTTTTCCTCACGCATGTTATTCCCGTAATCAGTATATGCTATTCATGTTTATATTTTAGTCGTATGCTTAAGGGTGTTCGACAGGTAGGACTCGGGCACCCGTCATGGCCCATCGGTTTGGGTCGTGAGCTGTTGCAATAGATGTTAATGGAAGAATATTTCCCCTAGCATTTGCTATTTGTGCTAATGAAATCCAAGAGACGTGGACATTGTTTTTGAACCACTTGAAGGAGCACGTTGTCAGAGAGCGTTCAGGTATTTGTCTAATATCTTATTGGCATGGTGGTTTTTTAAAATCTATACAAAATTTGCATGCATGGCAGGAACTGATGCCTACCACCGTTACTGTGTTAGGAACTTGAAGGCTAACTTCCAAAGGGCTCATCAGAACAAGGACTTACATGATTTAATGTTGATGGCTGCAACAGATCACCAAGAGTGTAAATTTAGGAGGCAAATGTAATTGATTAGGCAGGAAGATCCAGAAGTCTATCGTTGGTTGATGCGACATGATCTTGACAAGTGGACTTTGCATAAGGATGGTGATAGAAGATGGGGAATTTTGACTACCAATGTGTCAGTCTTTCAACGGGTTATTGAAGTCTACACGTGGATTGCCTGTCACTACCATGGTGCGGATGTCATTCAAGCAGATGGCAGAGAGGTTTGTTCTAGAGCATCGTCATTGATAGAAAGGGGTGTTGAATTTATGCTGCAACCAACGAAATATTTTTGAAGTTCGTACTAGTCTGCATCACAACTGTGGGAATAATACACACACTTTCAATGAATCCAGAAGATTATGCTCCTGTGGAAAATGGTAATTCTATCACTTGCCATGCTCACATGCCATGAAGTGCTTTCAACATACAAGTTTCACATCAACGAGGTACATTGATAAAGAATATATTATTGCTGCATACTTAAACACCTATAGTGGACAGTTGCAGCTAGTGGGTGCTGAGCATTATTGGCCGCTGGAACCATTTAAAATGGTGTGTAACAATGATTATGTGCGTCAACGGCAAGTGCAAAAAAGAACGCGGATACGAAACCAAATGGATGTTGGTGATATCGTTTATGCGCGTAAATGTGGCATATGTTACCAAATAGGACACAACCGCTGTAAATGTTCATCAGCTGGTTTAGGAAGCAGTGCTAATTCATCTCCAGGTGGCAGTTCATTCAATGTGCCCAATTGTCAATGATAAATGTAGTGTTTTATTGCAGTATTTTTTTGTACTAAATGTCTGTAAATGTCCAGTTTGCAAAATTTTTGAAATAAAATTATGTTTCCAAAGAATAATTATCACGCAAAACGTAGCGCACCACCTATATCCGTTATGAGTATTGTCATGTCGACCCGAAAAATATGTCGAACTGAAAAAGTTGTCGACCTGAAAAAGCTATCGATCAGAAAAGTTGCATCCACTTATGCCCTAAAGAATTATTATCGCGCAAAACATAGCGCGTCACCAATATGCGTTATGTGTATTGTCATGTCGACCTGAAAAAGCTATCAATCTGAAAAGCTGCATCCACTTGTACCCTAAAGATTCTTTAGCACGTGATATATAGTGCTTCACCAATATGCGTTATGTAACCTAAACGAATAGAACACCTTTTAGTTATTATTTTCGTTGTAACAAAACGAATAGAACAACTTTCCATTAATTTTCATTTTCGAGCATTACGACATGTTTGGGCGCAATGACATACAAAGCTATTATTGTGGCAAACGTGCGATTTTGTAGCCATATTGTTCAATTGCAATTTGAGGCGCAGGCATTGGATGTGTAACCAAGTTGTAAGTTATTATTATTAGAAAAAATATTTGTTAATAGTTTTTATATAACATGTTAATTAATAGTATTGTGTTTTCATCCCCATTGATAGGACGAAAACCAATGTGATTTTGAAGAATGGTATGATGAACCAATTAATTAGGAATACTACAAATCATGTTTGCTAAACATTTGGAATCTGATCGGTGAATACGAACTCTAGATCTCGAAACTACAAGAACAACTTGCGGCAGTGAAAGAGAAACTAAAAGAGGCAGAAGAAGAAAATAATCGGTTGGAAGAGAAATTTAAGTGGTTGAAGCGTAGAATAATGGGCGATTGCGACTAAACAAACACATGGATGCGTTTAATGTATCATTTTATTTTTATGTTGTAGGTGTCATGTATTATCTTTAATTGGTAACAAATTTAAATTTATAATAAGTTGTCGTATTTTTTGTGTTTTGTTCTAGTGTTAAACTAATATATAACCCGAGAAATAAAAATACATGCGCAAATTATGTAAAACATAAATAATGTTGCTATTATATATTTAATTTCATATATACAACTAATAATACATATCAATGAGTCCGACAGCCTGTATGCTTTAAAGCATTGGCTCGCCTGAGGCGCATCCTCGCACGACTACGTTATTAGGATCATCCTCATCACATAGCCTCTTTATCGGAGGATGCGCTACAGCATGACCATTAGTAAGGTTAGCAGACTCGGTAGAAGCGGCCGTTGGGCCAGTAGTAGCCTACAGAATAATAAGATATTTTAGTTTATGAAATATAAAATACTAACGTACGTGTTAGCAAAAAATTTTAATGGTCATACCATGGTCTCAGCGGGCTTCTGAATAAGATCATCCGTCTCCAGTAATCCAGTATCGCACAATGTGGCCTCCGTGACGGGCGATGACAAAATATTTTAAAAAACTAAAAACACTTTAGATATTACTGACTAATCTATGAGATAAAAAAATTAAGATAATAGTAATACAAACAAACATGCTATAATGACCCGGCCGGTCATTTTACTTTTTAGAACCACGTTCCCCTAAATAAGACTCTCCGTATATGCTTTTACTATTTTATGACTTGTGGGGATGGTTAGTTCGAGATTTGGAAGGGTTCGAGTTTAAATCGGAACACTTGGTTCCTTAGGTTAGCCTTAAAATGCTAAGTTTGACTTTGGTCAATATTTTGAGTAAACGACCTCGAAATTGGGATTTGACGATTCCAATAGGTTCGTATGATGATTTTGGACTTGGGTATATGCTCGGATCGGGTTTTGGATGATCCGGGAGCGTTTCGGCGCCTAATATTGAAAGTTAGTTCTTTGAAGGTTTTTGAAGTTCTTTAAATTTTGTTTAGAGTAGGTTTGGTGATATTGAGGGTCGAATGGAATGCCGAGACCGGGAGTAGTTCTGTAATGTCATTTCAGACTTGCACGCAAAATTTGGGTTCAGTTCGAGTAGTTTAAGTACGTTTCGGTGCTTTGGGAGTAAATTGAAGAACTTAAAGTTCATATTTTTTATCCAATTGGTTTAGGGTATGATTCTTAGTTTTAATATTGTTTTGTGCGTTCCGAGAGTTCGAGCGGGGCCCCAGTTATCGATAGGACAAGGCTCGGACCAAGTTGAAACTTGGGAGCAACAACTGAAGCTCCGAGCTGCTAGTATAATCGTACCTGCGCTTGGCCAGCTGCAAGTGCGAGCCAGAAGTCACAAAAGCAAACAAGCGAAAGCTGCCAAGGATCCGCAAGAGCGAGGAGCTTAGCGCACCTGCGAAGGCGCAGGTGCGATGATTGTGACCGCAGAAGTGGTAGTGTTCACAGGCGTGAATGAGCCGACCGCAGGAGTGGTTGCGTAGGAGCGGCCCTAGCACGACAGGTGCGATGGGCGAGTGGCCAGGTTTGTTCTGCAGAAACAAAATTTTGGCTGCAGAAGCAGTCCCACAGAAGTAGAAGTCCCTTCGCAGGTGCGGAAATCGCTGAAGGCAGTATCCTTCATCTAATGCGGGACTTAGTCATTTTTGGCTCATTCATTCCATTGTTGGGCGATTCTTGGAGCTCTTAGAGAGAGGATTTTCATCTAACACTTTGAGGTAAATAATCCCTACCAAATGTGTGTCAAATACATAACTTATGGGTAGATTATAACATGTAATTAGTGGTAATCATGTGTTTAGGTGAAACCTAGGTTTTTGATAAAAATGAGATTAATCATGAAATTCGTTATAGAATCTAGTAAAAATAATATATTTGAGTTCATGAGGTTATGGGTGATGATAAGCTATAATTTTGTATTTTATTCTCTTATTACACTCTAATTTACTGCACTTTAATTGAGTTTGAGCTTTAATCGCTAGTGTTTTGCACTAATTGTGTGTTTTATTCTTTGTAGGAGTGATTCCGAGCTATGTAGATGTATGGAATGAATTCAAGTGATTTGGAGCTTTGAAGCCTGAGTAAAAGCCCAAGGAATTAAGCCAGGATCGTGTTCGGGGGATCAAATTTGGTATTTAAGAACGAACGAAGAATCGAGTAGGAATATTGTGTACTTTCTAGTAAAATAGACATAACTCTTTTCTCCAAACTCCATTTGGGCTATATAATATATGGATGGAAATCTAACTAAAAGAGATACAACTTTCATATTTTACGTTTTTCCAAATTCCCAATGTAATAGTGTGAAAAATGCAGTCAAAACTACAACCGCAAACCTGGATGCGGACGGAAGCAGTACACTGGGTAAAGACTGTGTCCGAGTTCGCGGTTGACCGGGACCGTGGTCTTATAGACCTGGAAAATTTTCTTTTTTCACGTAGGAGAAGGTATAATTGTTTGGGCCCGACCCTACTTAGTATATAAACATGGAAAACCGGTATTTTGAGGACTTTGGACATACTTTTGACACAGATTCAACCTAAGGAGGCAGAGACATAATAGGAGCAAGGCGGGAAATTCTTCTACGAGTTTTTCCTTCCTCTTCCTATTTTTCATTGTTGGTTATGACTTTTAGTATTGTAGTTTTACATACTATTATGAATAGATAATTTGTTATCTAGGGTTTTGATGGAACCTTTTGTTGGATAAATTCTTGTTATGTTTTTATATAATTGAGCCGTTGGATTTCTATACTTGTTCAACTACGTGTATATTGTGGCTGGTTGAAGATCTCTCAATTGACTGTGCCTATTTAGTATGTATTACTCGATAGAGAGTTCATATTTAGGTCGTTGCTGAACAACATCACTCCCGACGTATATGAGGGATCAATAACGAAGGGTTTAAAGGTGAGATTAGGGATAACGAAACCTTGGGTGCGATCTAAGTGAGCTGTAATTAAAGCTAGCTAGCGTAATTCGGGAGAATATGTCTAGTAAATTGTGGTATACTCGGGAGAGAATTACAACACGCAGAGCGCTCATGATCGGTAGAAAATAATTAGTCTAAATTATAGAAGACGTAGCGGGAAGGATTCCGAAAATTGGGGAAATAATAACTCTAGACCTCCTTAATCTTTTCTCCAACCCGTAGTATTTTTAGTGTTAATTTACTATTTTAAACACAAGAATCTTAATATCTATAAGTTAGGAATTATTCAAGCTTGTATTCTTGGTGATAGTGAAAAACTATAGCTAAGCTTTAGTTTTCTGTGGGATTCGACTCCGGAGTTGTAAACCGGATTATCTTTGCAACGACCGCTTTGTCCCTTTTATAAGACATAGTTTGGCGTGATCAAATTTTGGCGCCGTTGCCGGGGAACTAACGATGTAGCTATAGGTGTACATATTGCTAGGTTTCAAGTTTGAACTTTTATTATTATTTTTTTGTATTTGATTCTTTTTATATTTTTATTTTTTTTTTGTTTCACTTGTTGATTTAAAAAAATACGGCATCTTGGAATTATGAGAATTATGTTGGTAATTACTTTTAATTCTCCTTATGCATATGGAGAAGAAAACCACCACTGGAAAAATTATCAAAATATTCCCTCGAGCGAGTTATGTGCACCAACTCAATCTTATGTGTGGAATGTGTAGTGGTCAAGATGGTCACTTTCATGGTTGTGCTTATATTTCTTATCTTCCCCCAATCCCTTACTTTGATGGTTCTTTTTCTTGTGAATTTAATAGGAACAAAGAACCCAGGGATGATGACCTGAAAAAGATCGAGGATATGCTAAAGTGCCCTGTGGAACAATATGACGAGATACAACTGTGGGTACTGTCACGACCCAAAATCCATAAGGTCGTGATGGCGCTGGACATCATTGTCAGGCAAGACAATCATTAATTAATCAAAATAATTTTCGGTTTAAAACATTTATGAAAAAAATATTTCCTTGCACTTTATTATATTTTTACCAAATAGACATCTGTTAAGTAAAACAATAGTTTAGGTATTAGACTTTAACAAATACACCCCAACACCTATCCCAGAACCCGGTGTCACAATTACATGAGCAATTTCTAAGAATTTATGCAATCATTACCAAGCTTGTCCGAAATACAACTGGACAAGGAAATTTAAAAATGAAATAAATACAGTACGGAGGAGACTCTGTCACATGCGGATCGCCTCCGGATGATGCAGCTCGCCTAAGTCTCCGAATCCTCCACATTGCTATGAAAGTACCTGTGCAATAAAATGCACAGCAAGTGTAGCATGAGTACAAAAATAACATGTACTCAGTAAGTCGCCCGCCTAACCTCAGAGAGGTAGTGATGAGAGGTCAAATTAGACACTTACTAAAGGTCAGTTTAGAATATTGAAGAGTGACACTAAGCATGATTATCATAGGCAATTTATTAAAATCAGGAATAAATATTTGTCAACTCTGTTCACGTTTAACACTTTATATCTTCGTCATATTACCACAATTAATCAACATGGGTGATTTAATCAAATAACAATTAATCAAATACCACAATTAATCAAATAACAATTAATCGACGGGAAGGAAAAAATTATTCCAAAATCCCTTTTAATAACTTTAAATCTCTGCCATTTCAATTGATAATTTATTATTACAGGACAGTAATCAGGCAAAAATCATAGCAACCACGCAGCAAACATCATGCGCAAGCAATGCCGAGGGTCAAACGATGCGGACCAACAATAATAAAGTGTGCACTACCGAGGGTCGAACAACTCGAACCATAGATGCATCTATCTGCCCGCTCGCGAATCGATCATACGACGCGGTTATACATACAATATTAAGGCTAGCCTGCTCGCGAATCATACCTGCGACTCAGGTGCTCATATGTACACATATCCACATAATAAATCCTTATTTTTATCAAGAAAGCAGCTTTTCTCAGGAAAGTGATAAAATTCTTCTTAAAGGAACATGAAATATAGCTTTTAAATCTTTATTTTTGAAACTCATTTGTCAAGTTTAATGATATTCCATGATACAACCCAGTCCAGGTATACAAATATCCACAGAGGAATCAATTCTCTTTCTAGAAGATTAACAAAATGAACTCTAGTTTTCTTTTAGATATTCAATTACGTTTTCAATCATATTAGCAATTTAATATTACAGGCAGTATTACAGGTACAACACGTAAGGCATGCTAGTGGGTCCTAGACTACCCGGGCATGACATAATAGTAGCTACGCACGGACTCCCATCACCTCGTGCGTACATAGCCCCTGAAGATAATAGCATGTACTGAATTAATTCACCCAGGGGGACGATTCCCCCTCACAAAGTTAGAAAGGAGACTTACCTCGCTCCGAAATTCCAATACCGGCTTCCAAGCCCCTCCGATGACTCCAACAGACGCACAACGCTCCGAAACTACCACATAACGGTAAAGCAATGAAAATTCATCCTAATACTCACAACAAATTCAAATTATATACTTTCCCAACCCCGCTCGGAGAAATGACCAAAATTCCCTCGGGCCCACCTGCCCGGAAATTCGAAATTCTCGAAGATACATTCTACCCATAGCTCTACTAGTTCAATCATACAATTTACTCTACATTCCATGCTCAAATTCGTGGCTAAATTCCAAATTTATATTTTCTAGGTTTCTTCAAAAATTTCCCAAATTCCTACCAATCTCCATGCCTAATCCATGCATATAATCTTGTATTTATCTTACAAACAGAAAGAATTTACTTACCTTGATGCCTGACGAAAATTCCCCTTGAAATGCTCTCCAAAATCGTCCATGACAAATAAAAATTGGGTGAGAAATGACAAAAACCCAACTTTAAAACATTCTGCCCATGCCTCCCTTCACACCTGCGGTCCAATAGCCGCTCCTGCGGCTCCGCACATGCAGAAGTTCCATCGCAGGTGCGGCTCTGACTTAACCCAGCATCCCTTGCTTCTACGGTCCCTTCTTTGCACCTACGCTTCCGCAGGTGCGACCAAATCTTCCGCACTTGCGGCCCCTTCATCTCCAACCCAGAACTCGCACCTACGGCGCCCTTAGCCGCACCTGCGGTCAAAACCTCGCAGGTACGGTTACACCAGATGACAGGAACCTTCAGCCTTCTTCAACTTCGAACATTGAGCCATTAATCACCCGGAATCCACCCGAGGCCCCCGGGACCCCGTCCAATTATACCAACCTGCTCCAAAACATAATGCGGACTTGCTTGAGGCCTCAAATCACATCAAACAACATCGAAACCAAGAATCGCACCCAAATCCCAACATTAAGAACTTAGAAATTTCCAACTTCGACATCCGATGCCGAAACCTATCAAATCATGTCCGATTGACCTCAAATTTTGCGCACAAGTCATATTCAACATTACAGACCTGCTTCAACTTTCGGAATCGTATTCCGACCTCGATATCAAAACTTCCACTTCCGGTCAGATTCCTCAAAAACCTTCAAATTTCTATCTTTAGCCAAATGACTTCAAAATGACCTACGGACATCCAAATTCACTTCCGGTCGCGCTCCCAATTCTAGAATCACCATACGGAGCTATTCCCAGACTCGGAATCCCGAACGGACATCAACCTCACTGAAATGCACTTCAAGCCCAAATTCATGAAATCCTTCTATAATGCTAACTGCCACAATATACGGCGAAACGCTCCCGGGTTATCCAAACCCTGATCCGGACATACACCCAAGTCCGAAATCATCATACAAAACTGCTGGAACCTTCAAATCCTGATTCGGAGGTCGTTTACTCAAAATTCCAATAGTTGATTTCTCCAACTTAAGGCTTCTGAAATGAGAATTTTCTTTCCAAATCAAATTCTAAACTTCCTGGAATTCAATTCCGACCACACCCACAGGTCATAACACCTGAAACGAAGCTGCTCACGACTTCAAACCACTGAACGACACGCTAGAGCTCAAAACGACCGGTCAGGTCATTACATTCTCCCCCACTTAAACCGACGTTCGTCCTCGAACATGCTAAGAACTGCTCTAGAGTTATCTGAAATCACTGTTTAACATTTCGAGCACCTGACCGTGCTACCACAACCCAGTTGAGTACATTAGCTTGATCACATCTGAAGATTTCTTCTTTTATCCATATAATAAGCTTAGAATTCATTCAAACACCTGAAATTTCTCTACTAGGCCTAGTTCCAATATATAACCCCGTATCAATTACCACATGACATACCAAAACATGAATGCATACCTTTGCTGAATCAGCACCATACACCGCAAGATTCATCATCTAACCACAATGACGCTCCCTGAACCTTAATAGCCAAAATTCCATGAATCTAGTGCTCCCGATGCACCTCGTAACAGATATACATACATCCTGCTATAATGCTGGCGATAACACCACAACGGAGGAAATGTGCAGAAATTCATACCCAACTGCAGAGTTAACAAATCCTTGAATACCTCATCTAGACTAGAATCATCACTTCGTTATGAACCTGAATAATGGTATTTGTTCTTTGATATACATCTCACATAACCTTAATGCACTGATCCCTGATCCTAATCTCGTCTCACCCAGTATGAACTGCCCAGTCAACAAATCACCCGAAACATGACCAAAGCCTCACATGATACCACATTGTGCCAATAGGCCATAACTCAAACATGAATAAT
Source organism: Nicotiana knightiana (assembly GCA_005239525.1). Lineage (NCBI taxonomy): Eukaryota > Viridiplantae > Streptophyta > Magnoliopsida > Solanales > Solanaceae > Nicotiana > Nicotiana knightiana. The sequence continues at coordinate 21,340 of MDKJ01220727.1, forward strand.
AAGAAATGACTCAGGAAGGAACTATTCAACTCACGCAACTATTATGAATTCTTATCAGAAAATAGGAAGTAAAACACAAGAAAATAAATATAGGAACCTTACTCATGATCACATTGTTGCGGCGTGCAACCCGATCCGAATAACATACCTGTGGGATGTGCCACTATCTACACATAAAATTTACATAAGAAGATATACATACGGAGCTGATTTTCTCACTAATACGAATTACTGAATATCGATCACAAGCACGCTAAGTGCATAATACCATCCTGAGGAGACTGATAAAGCTGTATGCAACAAAACTCAAACACAACTGAGGTGAGATATATATATATATATATATATATATATATATATACTCTGGATCCCAAGATCTATCCTGCTCACATGACATCCCCACTACGCGAGACCTCAACACATAGGAAATTATCAAAGCCGTTTCACAACTCACACGACACAATCATAATAACACATGAATTTGACGATGACGGAACAACATCCACTGTTCTAATACCTTTCCATGAAAAGCGCTCTATTGAAATGAACATGCCTGGATCATATGGAGCCCATAATCATATTTAAATCCATTCGCAAACATCGAGCCACCTTGCTCGCACCAAACTAAGCTATTAGCTTTTTCCTGGATCCATATTAACCCACTTTCTCTCATAATACACGAGAACAACCATCATCACCGGGAAAAACACCCCATAATCCATAATCAACTGAACCGAACGCCCTCCAGGCGTAAATTCTCAATTAAGCAATATTGCACTTCTTTATACTCAGTCCAAATCTGAAATCCATCAAGTGACTACATGTCACACTTTATACAATCTTTTCGCGGTCATGCTTCTACGACCTTCCACACAAGGAAACAAGTATGCACATCCACCACTATCCATACTACGCTGTAAGACAAATTAAGAACTCATAACCAGGGTACAAAGCCTCTTCCACCGAATCTCAATCTCAGGTGACACTGAAATAACACCAGCTTATATTGAACTTTCAAATCACTCTTCCGAGCTCATGACTTCCTTATTAACACCGAACCGCAATCTCGATTCTTACTCCCAATTACATACTGCTTACCGCACTTAACATGCAAATATGAGGTAGTGCAAGAATTTCCATCATAGCTTCTGAACCACCAATAGGGTGAACACTTCATCACATAGCAACCTTTTACTTAACTCAATTCAAGAGTACCATCTCAACACACGAGTTAATTCCCACAATCACCCAACATGCAAATCCTTAAGTAGTAGTCTATAACAACATAACCCTTTCGGGATCCGCCTACATCTGACAGACCATAGCACTCAAATGCTCCCACATGAAATCCGTTACGACGACTGACAAGCCTCGCACACACCGGCACAAACAACCTGCATAACTTAATCACATCAAAGGAACCGATCACTGCTGAAAATGTGTCATTTCAACCATGTCTAATCGATCAATTTGGTTTTAATCACCCTCAATTTGGCTCAGGAATAATAGCAACTTCCTTCAACTCATAGCAAACTCAACCCTCACTCACCCCGAGTGACCTTGATTCACGAGGCTATGCTACCTAAATCCCGCAACCCATCTCATACCCTCCTGATAATCTCTTCTTCAATCCGAAGTTTATTCATCTCACTCCTCCAATACTATCCTGCATGCTGAAACATATCATAGAACATTCCAACCATTCTCCTCTTTCTCAGAAATTAATCTGCAAAAGCTCGATTCTCGATCATATTGCTGCCTGGAACCCTTAAATGCCACATTCTTAACTTTTTAACTCACTAGGACCGCTATTGAGAGTCACACACTTTGGCTGGCCCTGAATACAATCAACTCCAAGGCTCTCCTAGCACAGGAACACATTTTTCAATGAAACACGTGACTGAGTCACTATCCTTACAACTCGCCCATGCCTTAAGCATAAATTCTGAATCTCCCAAAGCCTAACCCTGGCCCGAAAGGGCCAACTTTTGCACATATTCATCAAATCCCACGCACAATTACAATTTTACTCCTTTCCCTTAGCTGAAATAACTTGCCAACACGCCGACAATCCGCGACCCTATATGAAGACAACCCTACAACCCAACTGCAGGTGGTGGGACTCCCCCACTTAGCCTGAAGCTACTCCTTGCACCACTCTAGACCCTGCCGAGATCCTTTCTCCTTTGATAACACGATCTTGCTCCCCCAATCCGTCCAATTCCTCCAAATTCTCTTGCCAGCACTCCATAAATACTCAAACTCTTTAGCATCATTCACACCTTCCTCCTCCTACCGAATAGCCACTAGAACCCCTCACCGAGACCTGCCAACCCCGCCATCGCTAACCTATTCACAGAAGATAACCCACTTGTGGAAATCACCGGCGGACACCTTCCAATGATGCTGAAATGCACTCTCTGTGACTTCAATACTCCATCCTAAGCCCTGCTTCATTTACCAACTTTACTAGTCCGTCCGCTCCTCATGGACATCCATTAAATGTGCGACAATTCAAAGTTATGATGTCGCTCCCTCATTTTGCGACTGCTCGACTTCCGCTTCTAACACCTAGCCTCCTAGAGATGGAACCATCGCCTAGACTCACTCCAGGATGATTCTCTGTCTCTCAACCCAGCAGATCACCTCGACTTCAAACCCTCCGAAGATCATCTTGCTCTAGCTGCCTTCATTATCAACACTTATCCGGTGCCGAACCAACGCACCTCACGATCTCTGCCAACCGCTTTCTTCAATACTTCTTCTCAAAACTCGGACCCCACGCAACCGAAGAAACCATAGCACCGGCAAATCTAACACATTCCAATCGATCGATGACGACGACTACACGTCACAGGTGCATATCCCACCTCACTTGAAGACACCAAGTCTTACTACTTTATCAACCCCAACCGGACCCTTCATAACCCAAATGCCTTTCCTCTGCCGACACTAGAATACCGAAATCTTGAAATCACACTCTTAGAAGACCTCCCTTGCGAATGCCAACAGATCTACCTTGAGTCTTCGATGAACCAGTCTGAGCTGCTACACCTCTCGATTAGCTAGACCGATGCCAAAATCTACACAAGAAGTGCAGAGTGTAGTATGAGTATAACTGACCACATGTACTCTGTAAGTGCCGAGCCTAACCTCGACGAAATATTTACATGGCTAAGGCGGTCACTCACACTACAACATCTACACAATATATATATATATATATATATATAATAAAGGCAGAAAAGAAAATGCAGGATAGGATAAAGCAGTAAATGGCAAGAAATAACTACAACTTCAGGAAATAACTACAAACTCCACCTTTATTACACTTGTTGCTGCGTGCAACCCGTTCCTATCGTATAGGATAGATTCACCCTTATTCCACCTCAATATATCAGCCTTACTTCACATGTTCTGGCATGCAACCCGATCCTACCATATCAATATCAAGTACTCAGTATGCACAGCAAATTCACAATTCAAATGACAGAAACCCTTTACAATTCTTAAACACCAAATCGAAACAAATAGGAAACTTGTACACCATGGAAGTTCACATAAATAATACTACACAACGAGACCAATTTAGAATTTACAACTAAAAGGTACAGATAAACCCAGCTTATGCAAATAATATGAGATAATGAAACTATGGAAACAACTAATATCATGAACATGAGTAAATAAGGACTAGCAAGTAGCAATTAGATATGAGAACACATTTAGAGCATGAAACAATTATGATAGGGAAAGAGATAATATAAGAAAAGCGGGAAAACAGAGAAAACATATAATTTGGCACCGCATAAGCACTCGGCACCTCGCATATACGCCGCTCACATGAAATTCACATAGCCAATAGTCTGAGGGTTCCTAATTTCCTCAAGGTTAGACACAACACTTACCTCGCTCCAAAGACCACTCAAACAAGCTTCCGGACCAATAGAATCTAGCAAATTACCAACCAAACGATTAAAATTAAGCCTTAGGAACTACCCACAATTGCAAGAATTCAATTTAGGCCATTTTTTAAAAAGTCAACACCCGAGCCCGCTTGGTCCAAACCCGAAATTCGGAACAAAATCCAATTACTCATTCGTCCCCGACCCTGGTTATGTGATTTGTTTTGGAATCCGGCCTTAATTTGAGGTCCAAGTCCCCAATTTACCAAATCCCTAATTTTTACCCAAAAACCCCCAATTCCACCATGAAAACTCTAGATTTTAGGTTGAAAACTTGTAAAATGTAGTGAAAGATTGAAAGGAAATAGGTTAGAATCACTTACCAGTGATTTGGGGAAGAAAGAGTCTTGGAAAAATCGCCTCTAAGGTTTTAGGTATTGAAAATTTGAAGAATGAACCAAAAATCCCGTCTAAGTCATATTTTTTTCAGCTGCAGATATCGCATTTGCGACCTGGGCTTCGCAAATGTGAAGCCCGCAAATGCGAAGAATTCATCGCAAACGCGAGAATCATCACACCTATGCTTTCTTTGCAAATGCAAACTCTAAATTGATCGCAAATGCGACCTAGTGATCACAAATGCGAAGAATCCCCCTCCCAGCTCCCATTGCAAATGCGAATCATTGTTCGCAAATGCGAACTCTGCCCTCCCCAGCTACTCTTTGTAAATGCGATGAGTAGATCGCAAATGCAAACCCAACAGTAGTCGCAAATGCGATGATTGATCTCGCAATTGCAAGATCTTTGGCCTACAATAAAAACTAAAGCACACCAGCAATGTTCTAAGTCGAAATTCACTCGGTAGCCTATCCGAAACTCACCCGAACCCTCGGGGCTCCAAACCAAACATGCACACAAGTCCTAAAACATCATATGAACTCGCTCGTATGATCAAATCACTAAAATAACACCTAGAAAAATGAATTGGACACCAAATCAAAGGAAATTTTCAAGAAAGCTTTAAAACTTCTATTTTCACAACAGGACGTCCGAATCACGTCAAACAACTCCGTTTCTCACCAAATTTCACAGACAAGTCATAAATATGGTATTGGACCTATACCGGATTCCAGAACTAAAATATGGACCCGTTATCGAAAAAGTCAAACTTTGGTCAAACATTTCAAATTCATTAAGCCTTTAACTTTCAAATTTCAACAAAGTCCGATATCTCGGGCTAGGGACTTCCGAATTCAATTTTGGGCATACGTCCAAGTCCCACATCACAGTACGGACCCATCAGAACCGACAAAACACGGATCCGGATCCATTTATTCAAAATGTTCACCGAAGTCAACTCAAATGAAGTTTTTTTAGGCAAAAATTCTTATTTTTTCTTAATTACATAAAAGCTTTTCGGAAAGACACCCGGACTGTGCATGAAAATCGAGAAAGACTAAAACATAATTTTTAAGGCTTCGGATCACCTCTAAAATAATCGTTCGTCCTCGAACAGACATAGAAAAGTACCTGAACTGGTGGAAAGTGGGGATATCTACTCCACATTCCAAGTCGGACTCCCAAGTAGCTGCCTCGACGGGCTGACCCCTCTAGTGCACGCGGACTAAAGGATAACTCTTCGACCTCAACTGACGAACCTGTCGGGCTAGAATAGCTACTGGCTCCTCCTCGTAATTCAAATCCTTGTCCAACTGGACATAGCTGAAATCTAATACATGGGACGGATCGTCGTGATACTTCCGGAGCATGGACATATAGAACATCAGATGAACTGCTGATAACCCCCGTGGCAACGTAAGCCTGTAAGCCACCTCTCTCACTCCCTCTAGAATCTCAAAGGGCTAGATATACATAAGGGTCAACTTGCCCTTCTTTCCGAACCTCATGACGCCCTTCATGGGTGATACCCGGAGCAACACTCTCTCCCTGACCATGAATGCAACATCATGAACTCTACGGTCGGCATAACTCTTCTGTCGGGACTGAGCTGTGAGAGGTCGATCCTGAATAATCTTGACCTTATTTAAGGCATCCTGTACTAGGTCTGTACCCAAGAATCGAGCCTCCCCCATCTCGAACCACCCAACTGGAGACCAGCACCGCCTACCGTATAATGCCATCTGAATGCTCGACTAGTAGATGCTGTTGTAGGCAAACTCTGCAAGGAGAAAAAACTAATCCCACGATCCTCCGAAGTCTATAACATATGCACAGAGCATATCCTCCAATATCTAAATAGTGCACTCGGACTGTCTGTCCGTCTGAGGATGAAACGCTGTGCTCAACTCCTGTACCTAACTCACGCTGTACTTCCCTCCAAAAGTGCGAGGTGAACTGCGTACCTTGATTAGAAATGATAGACACGGGCACACCGTGAAGACGGACGATCTCATGGATATAAATCTCTGCCAACCGCTCTAAAGAATAGGTAATTTCCACATGAATGAAATGCGTTGACTTGGTCAGCCTGTCCACAATGACCCAAACTGTGTCAAACTTCCGATGAGTCCGTGGGAGTCCAACAACGAAATCCATAGTGATATGCTCCCACTTCTACTCAGGATTCTCTATCTTCTGAAGCAAACCACTTGGTCGCTGATGCTCATACTTTACTTGCTGACAATTTAGACACTGAGCTACATAAGCAACTATATCCTTCTTCATCCTCCTCCACCAATCATGTTGGTACAAGTCCTAATACATCTTGACGGCGCCCAGATGAATAGAATACCGGGAACTGTGAGCCTCTTCAAGAATCAACTCACGAAGTCCATCCATATTAGGCACACAAACACGACCCTGCATCCTCAAGACTCTGTCATCTCCAACAGTAACCTTCTTGGCACCACAGTGCCGCACTGTGTCCCTAAGGACCAACAAATAAGGGTCGTCATACTGCAAATCTCTGATGCGCTCAAATAAAGAAGACTGAGCGATTGTACAAGCTACAACACGGCTGGGATCTAAAATATCCAACCTCACAAACTGGTTGGCTAAAGTCCGAACACCTTATGCAAGCGGCCTCTCACCGACTGGAATGAACGCAAGGCTTCCCATACTCGCTGCCTTTCTACTCAAGGCGTCGGCGACATTGGCCTTCCCGAGATAATACAAGATGGTGCTATCATAGTCCTTCAATAACTCCAACCACCTCCTCTGCCTCAAATTGAGACCTTTTGCTTGAACAAATAATGAAGGCTTCGATGTTTCGTGAAAGCCTTACACGATAGCCGTAAAGATAGTGCCTCCAAATCTTCTGCGCATGAACAATGGCTGCCAACTCTAAATCATGGACATGGTAATTCTTCTCGTGAACCTTCAACTATTGTGACACATATGCAATCACCCTGCCCTCCTGCATCAATACCGCACCGATCCCAACACGGGACGCATCATAATATACCATATAAGATCTTGAACCTGTGGGCAACACCAACACTGGCGCTGTAGTCAAAGCAGTCTTGAGCTATTGAAAGCTCGCCTCACACTTGTTTCACCATCTGTACGGGGTAACCTTTTGGGTCAACTTAGTCAACGGGATTCTATAGATGAAAACCCCTCCACAAATCAACGGTAATAGCCCGCCAAACCCAAGAAACTTCTTATCTCCGTGGCTGAAGTAGGTCTCGGCCAGTTCTGAACTGCCTCAATCTTCTTAGGATCTACCTGAATGCCCTCTGCTGATACAATATGTCCCAAGAAAGCGACTTAATCCAACCAAAACTCGCACTTCAAAAATTTATCATATAATTGGCTGTCTCTCAGAATCTAAAGCACAATCCTAAGATGCTACTCATGCTCCTCTCGACTGAGGGAGTATTTCAAGATATCATCAATAAAAAAAATTACAAAGGAGTCCAAATAAGGCTAGAACACTCGGTTCATAAAATCCATAAATGTTGTTGGGGCATTGGTCAACCCAAAAGACATCACTAGAAATTCATAATTCCCGTACCGAGTCTGAAAAGTTGTCTTAGGGACATCAGATGCTCTAATCCTCAACTAATGGTAGACATATATCAAGTCAATCTTTGCAAACACCTTGGCACCCTGAAGGTGATCAAATAAGTCATCAATCCTCGGCAATGGATACTTATTTTTGATGGTGGCTTTGTTCAACTGCCGATAATCTATGCACACATCATCGATCCATCATTCTTCTTCACAAACAACATAGGTGCACGCCAGGGTAGGACACTAGGTCTAATGAAGCCCTTATCAAGTAAATCCTGCAAATGTTCCTTTAATTCCGTCAACTCTGGCAGGGCCATACGGTATGACGGAAAAGAAATGGGTTGAGTGCCCGGAGCCAAATCATTATAAAAATCAATACCCCTGTTGGGTGGCATCCCCATCAGGTCTGCAGGAAACACCTCTGGAAATTCACAAACAACTGGCACTGAATCCATGGTAGGAACCTCCGCACTGGAATCACGGACATAAGCCAAAAATTCTAGACACCCTTCTCGACTATACGTCGAGCCTTTATATAAGTGATAACCCTGCTGGTAGAATGGCCAGAAGTCCCCTTCCACTCTAATCGAGGCAGCCCTAACAAGGCTAAGGTCACCATCTTGGCATGACAATCCAATATAGCATGATAAGGTGACAACCAATCCATACCCAAGATAACATCAATATCAACCATATCGAGAAGTAGAAGATCTACACTAGTCTCAAGACTCCCATTGGTGACTACGCATGAACGATAAACGCGGTCTACCACAATAACATCCCCCACAGGTGTGGACACATACACAGGAGCACTCAAAGAATCATGAGGCACAACCAAATATGAAGCAAAATAGAATGACACATAGGAGTAAGTAGAACCCGGAACAAATAGAACTTGAAGCATCTCTACTGCAAACTGAAACAGTACCTGTGATAACAGCGTCAGATGACTCAGCCTCAGGCCTTGCTGGAAAAGCATAACACCGAGGCTAGGCCCACCACCCTGAACTACATCCCTGGGATGGCCTCTAGCTGGCTGGCCTCCACCTCTAACGACATGACCTCCACCTCTAACTGTCTGGCCTCTACCTATAGCTGCCTTACCCCTGCCACTAGCTGGCTCAGCAGATAGTACAGCAACTGGTGTCGGAACCATGGAACGAGAACCCTGATGCTCTGGCGGGACTCCCAATAATCTCGGAAGATCCTCCTGATATGCCCATAACCACCACACTCGAAACATCCATCCTGGTACTGTGGCTGTGGAAATTGAGACTAACCCGAATGGGCCGGATGACCATGGTAATAACTCTGAATAGTAGGTGCACGGATAGGAGCTGGTAGAGCACTGTAGGTTGGTTGTACAATGACTCCCTAAAGCACTGTAGGATGCCCGAAGTGCTGACTGAAACGGCGTGGGAGGATGGCCTCTACAAAATTACCCTGCCTCTAGATGAGGCACTACTAAACCCACCGAAATGACGAGGTCTCTTGTCAGACCCCTAACCTCCCCGAGCAAGAACCATCTCGACTTGCCTGGAGATATTGGCAGCCACCTGAAAAGAAATCTCACTGCCAATCTCCTTAGCCATCTGCAATCTGATAGGCTGAGAGAGTCCATCAATAAACCTCCTCACCCTTTCTCTCTCTCTCTCTCTCAGTAGGAAGCAAAAGAATAGCATGACGGGTCAAATCCGCAAAATAGGTCTCGTACTGAGTAACAGTCATACTGCCCTGCTGGAGACGCTCAAATTGACGACGATGCTCCTCTCTTAATGTGATAGGGAGGAACTTCTCTAGGAAGAGCTAAGAGAACTGGTCCCAAGTAAGAGCAGGCGACCCAGCTGGTCTGGTCACCAAAAAATTTCTCCACCATTTCTTGGCGGAACCAGTCATCTAAAATGCAGCAATATTGACCCAATTGGTCTCCACTATACTCATGTTCCATAGAACCTCATGACAACTGTCAAGATACTCCTGGGAATCCTCTGAAGAAGCACCACTGAAGTGAACTGGAAAGAGCTTGGTAAACCTGTCCAATCTCCATAAAGCCTCAGAAGACATAGCTGACCCATCACCGGCCAGTGCCACAACAACCGGATGAACTACTTCGACTGGATGAGCTACTGGGGTCTGATACTGGGCAGCCATCTGCTCCAGAGTGTGAGTAGTAGGATTCCGAGCTCCTCCTCCAGCCTGAGAGACGACTAGTACTATGGGAAATACGCCAGTCTTGGCCACACTCTCCATAAGGCCCTCCAAATGGACCAAAGCATCCTGAAGCACAGGGATGGCAATGAACCCCTACGGAACCTGCGCTAGCCCAGTAGGAACAGTCTGGGATGCAACCTCCTCGTCAAACTCTACTTGAGGCTCCATTGCTGGGCTGCTGCTCGAGCTCTGGGCTGAACCCTGCCCCTACCTCGGCCTCTAGCACGGCCTCGACCTCTGCGCCTCATAGGAGTTGTCACTGGAGGCTCTGGTTGCTGCTCACCTGACGATGCAGTACGTATTCTCGCCATCTGCGAGATAATAAGAGTAGAAGAGTTCAATTAGCATCCAGAGTAAAAAATCGTACGACAGAGAAGAATAGAAGTGAAATTTGTTCCTAAACTTCATAGCCCCTGGAAGATAAGTACAGACGTCTCTGTATCGATCCTCCAAACTTTACTAAGCCTGCTCTTGAATTGTGAGAACTAGGTAACCTATTGCTCTGATACCAACTTGTCACGATCCGGAATTCCCACAATCAGAATCGTGATTAAGCCAATCCTTATTCAATTCAGTAAATAACAACAAATAACTAAAATGAATTAAAGCGAATGTAGAATAATATAACAGCCTAAATATTTAATACAAACCGGATCTGGAGTCACAATTCACGAACTTCTAAGATTTACTACAAGTAAAAGTCTAAAAGAAATACAATTATTTGAACGAAAGTAAACAGTAAAAACAGAAAAGACAGGCGGGGACTTCAAGGTTTGCGAACGCCAACAGATCTACCTTGAGTCTCTTATGAACTAGTCCGAGCTGCTATGCCTCTCGATCAGCTGGGACCATGCCAAAATCTGCACAAGAAGTGCAGAGTGTACTCTGTAAGTGCCGAGCCTAACCTCGAAAATATAGTGATGAGGCTAAGGTGGGTCACTCACACTATAGCCTGTACACTATATATATATATATATATATATATATATATATATATAACCATGCCAAAATCTGCACAAGAAGTGCAGAGTGTACTCTGTAAGTGCCGAGCCTAACCTCGAAAATATAGTGATGAGGCTAAGGCGGGTCTCACACTATAGCTTGTACGCTATATATATATATATATATATATATATAATAAATACAGAAAAGGAAATGACATCCCATCCTTTCGGAGGGAGGAACAACTTACTAAATATGTCTGAGTCGTTTCCATCATCCTCTTCCCTTGCAAAAATGAATATGTCTCCTACTCTATATAAAATCTTGTCCAAAAATATGATTACCTCTATGAAGTAGATATCCTACCAGATGAACAAAAAGTATCCTCCACTGAACTACCCCTCATAAACCCTTACTCCGCTTTTTCTAAAAAATCTTTGCACCATGGACCCATATCCGTTCCTTAGTCCAACACAAACCAAAAGGAGTCAAAGAATATGTTGCTGCCTCAAAACTTGACCAGCATCCTATTCTTGCCACTCGAGAGGAACAATTTATTACCCTTCAAATTACAGATAATGGAGAGATCATGGTTTTACCCATATCCATTTTGGTGCTATCCGAATTGCTCTGACTTATCATGGAAGAAAAGGTCAACCTGTTGTTGCTCGACTTTCTCTTCTAGATACAAGATATTTGGAGTACCAACATGCAAATTTGGGTACTGCAGAAGTTACCTTGAGTGCAGGGACTGTCTTCATAACTATTTTTCCAAATTTCAACATGTCCTTTTATGACCCATACTTAACCGAATCACTTAAAATCCAAGTCCAAATTCAAGGTGCCCCATCAGCCAAAGATTCTATCCAAGCCACTCTTCATCACCAAATGCGGGGCAGGTCCAAAATCATGCCATGGATCTTTGCCTTCCCGGAGGAGAAAATTCTTTGCTCTTGAATATTGATGCTACCAAAGAAAATACCATGTGCACCCAAATACCCAGGAAAATTTCTAGAGATGAACTAGTCAAAATTCTTCCTGAATCCTGGATCACAAATTATGAAAGGTTAAGGGAACGAGAAGAACCTTTATAATCTGGTGAGCCAACTTTTACCAAAAAAAATGACAAAACCATTGCCATAAGCTTTGGCCATTCCCATCACAAAAAACCCAATAAAACCATATTTTCTTGCCAAATGATCCAACCCAAAGACACATACCCTGGCCCTGACCCTGAAAGGGAACCCTTCAGGAATATACAAACTATCATGGAAGAACATGACTAGTGTAAACATTTCGACAAAGATGGCAGAAGAGTTTGGTAGTACAAATGCCCCTTTACAGGACACTACCCTTGGGATCTCGGCTGCGACTGCCAAGACTGTTTTGAAGATCCAAGTGGAGAATATGATGAACACCACCTGCATCATTGGGAAAGATTTGGCCTCAACAAGGCTAAACAAAAATCAGAGAAAAAAGGGAAAACTACTGAAAAGCAATTTCGAGCCAAATATGAAAATAAAGACCCTTCAATTGGCTCATTAAGTCGTCCAGGTAAATATGAATTTTTTGTCAGTTACAAACCCCAAGAATGGCCAAAATTACCAGAAAAATTCACTCCAAGCTGGGAAGATAGTGAAACCACCCCAAAACCCAAACCACCATTAGCTCGTAACCCAGAATCAAAAAAGCCACCTAAACCTAAAACTCCATCGACCCAAAAGTCCATATACCCACAAATATTCATGTTGAACCCTTCAAGTTCCAGTCATACCTAAGATTTTCCTTCACTTCAACCTTTTGAAAAAGAAGGTATCACCCCATGCTCCAAAATCCCCAAGAAAAATATAGTACTACATTTTGGAGAAAAACCCCAACAAGTGACATCGAAGCAACAATGAACTAGCAATCAAAAAATTCCATCTACCAAAACAAAGTGCTCAACAATATTGGCAACACCATAAAAATCGTGGCCCATACACAAAACAAGATGATGAGCAAAGAGAAAACAATTGAGAAAAAAGTGGAGCAGACGTCATCTCACTATGCAGGACTAATCAAAACCTTGGAGCTAAGATTGGCAAATTTATAATATAAGATTTGTCCGCCAGGAACTTAACTTTTTCAGTTCTTTCAACAACAACAAAAGGAGATGGTTCAATCAAGGAACAGATTCAACTTTTGAGAAATGACCGCTTTGAGTCACAAAAAACCCCACTTTTCCCTTCAAAACCTACCTTCTACCCCATGTCAACACAAGCATATTCCCCACCAAAATTTGACAATACCTTTCCTACTACTACTTTTCCTACTACCTCATATATAGTCCTATCTCCTTCACCCAACCCTTGAAAGAAGAACCCGAATTCGGTATTGTAAAATTGGTTTGGGAAAGAAAAGATGCTCTTGCAGCCCAGAAACAAACCAAGAAAAGGCGAGATCAAGGAGTAAGTTCAAAAGGGTCCAACCCCAAAAATCTGATGATTTCTAATCAGCAGACTCCATGTCTCTATGTCTCCTAGCAAAGAAACATGCCAGAAGGAGATACTACATGGTCAGAATCTCTAAATTCATCAGAAGATGATACAATGGAAGATAGCTATCAATCAGCAATGAATCCACGTCAAACTCTTCCTAAGAAGACGATCCCCAATATTTGTGAGCCAACCAAGAGACCCAGAAATATCTGAAGTAGAGGAGGAGCAAAAAGGGATGACAGATGAACCAATCCCAGAAAGAAGACATGAACCCATGGCGTCAAAACCAGTTGGAATTGGCTTCCACACTTTGACCTTAGATGACGTTAAGGTTTCAGAATGGCCTCAAAGGATCCAAGACTTCTATACTTTGATGGTGACCAAAAAATTGGTGGAACGAGAAAAGTATATCATCCTGACATAACTAACTTCACGGTTCTCAGGAATCCTCAGAGATTGGTGGAACTCACTTGAGATTCAAGACAAAAATACTTTTCTTACTTCCCAGGATTTTGCCTTCAACATCAGAATCCTACATGAAGTTTTTTGCGGGGATACTGGCCAAAGACAAGAGAAAATGCGAAGACAACTCTTAGAAATGAAGTGTGTGTCATTCTATAGAAATGACATTGACAGGCATTTTTAAAAATTGGCAAAGATATACTTTGAAATCGGCGAAGACATCAACCTGAAGCAAGCCTTTGTCTCTTCCCTTTAGAAGTTGTTAGCAAGTCGAACCTGTAACGACCCGGTCGGTCGTTTTGAGAGTTAGAGCCCTGATCCCCTAATAACTGCTTCCCCATGTTGGTTCCCGCTATTGGGACTTACTGGATTTATTGGTTTTTGAATTTAGAGAGTTTTGGGACACTTAGTCCCTAGTTGTGAGTTTAAGCTGTAGAATTTAGACCATAGTCAGAACTGTGTGAAGATGGACCCGGAATGGAGTTCTATCGATTCTGTCAGCTCCGTTGAGTGATTTTGGAGTTAGGAGCGCATCTGGGATGTCTTTAGGAGATTTGTAGTAGATTTAGGCTTGAATTGGCAAAAGTTGGATTTTTGGCGATTTCGGCCGTTAGTGGAAATTTTCATATCGAGCTCGGAATGGAATTCCGGAAGTAGTTGTAGGTTCGTAGTGTCATTGGTGACCAGTGTGTCAATTTGAGGTCATTCAGACGAGGTTTGATGTGTTTTGGCATCGTTTGTAGAATTTGGAAAAATGCTAAGTTCTTAGGCTTGAATCCGTGTTTAATTCATGTTTTTGGTGTTATTCAATGTGGTTTGAAGGCTCGACTAAGTTCGAATGATGTTATAGGACTGGTTGGCAGGTTTGGTCGAGGTTCCGGGGGCCTCGGGTGTCTTTCGGATACTTAACAAATAAATTTGGGCTTAGGCAAAAACCTGGTGTTGTTGGTTCTGGTGTTTCTCACCTGCGGAGGGGAACCCGCAGATGCAGACTCGCAGGTGCGATGTGGGTGATCGCAGATGCGTAAATGGGCATGGTCGCCGGGCTCGCAGATGCGACTGGTGCGGAATCGCAGATGCGGCCCAGGGGTCGCAGATGCGGACCCAGCCGTTTAAGTGATTTTTTGCACATGCGATGTATTTTCCGCAGGTGCGGCCCTTGAGTTGCAGATGCCGAAATCATTGGACAGAAATAGATAATTCAAGGGTTTGAAATTTGATAACACAAAAATTGACTTGGAGCTCGGTGGGAGACGATTTCTCGAGGGTTTTTGAAGGAAAATCATTGGGTAACGAATTCTAACTCAATTTTGATCATAATACAACAATCTATTGTTGTTTTCTTCGTCTAATTAAGGAATTTGAGGGTAAACGTTTTGAAATGGGGGAGAAAGTTCCCAATTGAAAATCCGAGATTTGAGTGAGATTTTGATTTCGGATTTTGATGATTTTTGTTCGAGTGTTCTCATGAGTGAACGGGTGTTCATAATTTATAAATTTTACCCGATTCTGAGGCGTGGTCCCGGGGGAATTTTTGGGCGGTTTTCCTAATTTCGAATTAATTAGTTAAATTAGTTACTTTAAGTTATATTTACATTATGCAATTGATTTTGAATAGATTTGGGCCATTTGGAGTCGGGTACTCGTGGAAGAACGTGGTTTCAAGTTGATTTGAGCGGTTGAGGTAAGTGGCTTGCCTAACCTTGTGTTGGGGACTTCCCCTTAGGACGTTTGATATTATTTGATGTATGGCCGCCGTGTACGTGAGGTGACGAGTACGTACACAGGCCGTTACTGCAAAAATCCCATTTTTTTCATCTTAAATCATAAATTGTCTTTCTCCTATTAAATTGCATTAATACGATAAATGTTTTAGCTTAGATTAGAAAAGCATGCTTACGTGTCTAATTGTCTACTTCATATTCTGTGCGCCATGTTTAGTTAGGATACTGTTTTTCCTTATATGTGATTAGGTTTACCTAGTCTCTGCCATCACGATACCTTTCGGGGGATGAATTGGGTCGTGACAAGTTGGTATTATAGCACTAGGTTCATAGGAGTCGCGAGTCACAAGTCGGTTTATTAGAGTCTCGTGGATCGCTACGGAGACGTCTGTGCTTATATTCGGGAGGCTATGTAACTGTTAAGAACAATCATATTTCATTGATTTCCTTGTCGTGTGAGTTATTGACATCAAAATTCTAAAATTCTATTCTATTCTTTCCCACATATGGTGAGGACCCGTACTGGGTGGACCGACGATTAGGCACCCGAGCCCCTTTCCAGAGCCGCCAGAGGCCGGGGTCGGGATAGAGGACGACCAGGCGGTGCAGCTCGAGTACCTGCGAGAGCTGCGGCAGATGAGCCCCCCAGCAGCTCCAGCTGGAGGGCCGGCACCAGAGATTCCTATTGCTGCTCCAGCCTTCCAGGAGACTTTAGCTCAGTTCATGAGCATGTTCAGCACTCTGGCTCAGGCTGGACTGCTACCGATAGCTCCCACTACATCTCAGGTCGGGGGAGGGGCACAGACTCCCGCAGCCCGCACTCCTGAGCAGACGGGCCAGGTTGATCAGGTCCCAGAGTATATTCCTATGCCCCTAGTGGATCTGGTTCAGCATGAGACCAGGGTAGCTGCTTCTGACGCATAGCAACTCTGACTTGAGAGGTACAAGAAGTTCCACCCACCTACTTTTAGCGGGCTAGCTTCAGATGATGCTCTGGTTTTATTTAGGAGTGTCATCAAGTTCTCCGCACTATGGGCATTTTGGAGTCAAGGGAGTTTATTTCACCGCTTTCCAGCTGAGGGGAGCGGCATATTAGTAGTGGCATGTCTATGAGCTGAGTAGTCCGGACGAGGCAGCCTCACTCACTTGGACTCAGTTTTCAGAGATGTTTCTACGAGAGTATGTCCCTCAGATCCTCAAGGATGTTTGGCGCACAGAGTTTGAGCAGCTGCCAGGGTGCTATGATTGTGTTGGAGTATGTAGTCCGTTTCAGTGAGTTAGCTCGTCAAGCACCGGATTTGGTTGCCACAGTCAGAGAGAGGGTTCATCGCTTCATCGAGGGACTCCACCCAGTATTCGGACTAGTATGGCCAGAGAGTTGGAGATGGATATCACTTATCAGCAGGCAGTGAGTATTACCAGGAGGGTAGAGGGCATGTTTTCTTGGGAAAGATAGGAGAGAGAGTCCAAGAGGTCTCGAAAGATTGGTTATTCAGGAGTTCGTGCACCAGCAGCATGCTCTGTTAGGGGTTTTGTGAGTCGCCCCGTTCATTCAGATCTTCCAGCAGCCAGTGGTGTTCTAGCTCCTCCTAGACCTTAAGAGCCCTATTATTCACCGCTAGTATCCAGTATGCCTCCAGCTCGAGGTGCTATTACCGGCCAGTCCAGCAGGCCGAGTCAGTCTCCGCCGCCGCGTCCTCTGACGGGTTGTTTTCAGTGTAGTGACACTCATCACATGATTAGAGATTGCCTTAGAGCCAGGAGGGATGCACCTCCATAGACTTATCAGGCTCCACGTGCTCCACCAGGTCCTCCGGCTATTCTTCCAACCCCAGCTACTGCTCCACTTCTCAGACAGCTCGAGGTGGAGGTCGGGGAGGTCGAGGTCGCCCTAGAGGGGGAGTCCAGTCCAGGTAATATGCCTTTCCAGCCCGTTCGTACGTCGTTACTTCACATTCAGTCATCACATTTATCGTCCATGTCTGTCATACAGATGCATCAGTATTATTTGACCCAGGCTCTACGTATTCATACGTGTCTTCTTATTTTGCTCCACATTTGGGGATATCTCGGGATTCTTTGAGTTCCCATGTTTATGTATCTACTCCTATGGAAGACTCTCTTGTTGTGGACCGCGTATATCGATCATGTTTGATTACTCTTAGTGGTTTTGAGACCAGGGCTGATTTGTTATTACTCAATATGGTAGATTTTGATGTTATCTTGGGCATGGACTGGTTGTCGCCCCATTATGCTATTCTTGATTATCACGCTAAGACCGTGGCGCTGGCCATGCCAGGCTTACCGAGATTAGAGTGGAGAGGTACCCTTAGAGTATACTCCCCGCAGGGTCATTTTATTTCTAAGGCTCAGCGGATGGTTGAGAAGGGGTGTGATGCGTATTTGGCCTATGTGAGAGATGTCAGTGTTGATACCCCTACAGTTGAGTCAGTCCCTGTAGTGAGGGTCTTCCCAGATGTATTTCCAGCTGATCTTCCAAGTATGCCGCCCGATAGAGACACTGATTTCGGCATTGATTTATTGTCGGGCACTCATCCCATTTATATTCCTCCTTACCATATGGCTCCTCCTAAGTTGAAGGAGTTGAAAAAGCAGTTGCAGGAGTTGCTTGATAAGGGTTTCATCAAGCCCAGTGTATCACCTTGGGGTGCTCCATTCTTATTTGTGAAGTAAAATGATGGTTCTATGTGTATGTGTATTGATTATCGGCAGTTGAACAAGGTTATAGTGAAGAACATGTATCCTTGCCTCGCATCGATGATTTACTTGATCAGTTACAGGGTGCTAGGGTATTTTCCAAGATTGACTTGCGTTATGGCTATCATCAGTTGAAGATTCGGGAGCCGGACATCCCGAAGACTGCTTTTAGGACCAAATATGGTCACTATGAGTTTCTTGTCATGTCATTTGGCCTGACCAATGCCCTAACAACCTTTATGCATTTGATGCACAGCGTGTTCCGACCTTATCTTGATTCTTTTGTCATTGTGTTTATTGATGACATCCTGGTATATTATCGGTGTCGGGAAGATCATGAGCGGCACTTGAGGACCGTGCTTCAGACTTTGCGGGAGAAGAAGTTGTACGCAAAATTTTCTAAGTGTGAATTCTTGCTTGATTCAGTGGCGTTCTTGAGCCACATAGTGTCTTGTGATGGGATCAAGGTAGATCTTAAGAAGGTGGAGGCAGTGCAAAGTTTTCCTAGACTATCACCAGCTACGGAGATCCGCAGTTTCTTTGGTTTGGCGGGGTACTACTGTCGCTTTGTAGAGGGGTTTTCATCTATTGCAGCACTTATGACCAGTCTGACCCAGAAGGGTGCTCCGTTCAGGTGGACCTAGGAGTGTGAGGAGAGCTTTCAGAAGCTCAAGATAGCTTTGACTACAGCCCCAGTATTAGTATTGCCTACATGTTTAGGGTCCTACACTGTTTATTGTGATGCCTCGAGGATTGTCCTTGGAGCGGTATTGATGGAGGACGGTTGGGTGATTGCCTACGCATACAGACAGATGAAGGTGCATGATAAGAATTATCCGGTTCATGACCTCGAGTTAGCAGCTATTGTTCATGCTCAGAAGATCTGGCGTCATTATTTATACGGTGTTCCTTGTGAGATTTACACTGATCACCGGAGTTTACAGCACTTATTCAGGCAGAAGGACCTTAATCTACGTCAGTGGAGGTATTTGGAGCTACTGAAAGACTATGATATGACTATATTATACCACCCGGGGAAGACCAATGTAGTGGCCGACGCCTTGAGTCGCCGGGCGAAGAGTTTGGGGAGTTTGGCATATCTTCCAGCAGCTAAGAGGCCCTTAGCCTTGGATGTTCAGACCTTAGCCAGTCAGTTCATGATATAGGATATTTCAGAGCCTAGCCGGGTATTAGCTTGTGTGGTTTCTTGGTCTTCTCTTTATGACCGCATCAGAGAGTGTCAGTATGATGACCCCCACCTTCTGGTTCTTTAGGACAGAGTCCGGCGAGGTGATGCCAGAGATATGGCTATAGATGATGATGGCGTGATGAGGATGCAGGGCCGGATCTGTGTGCCCAATGTAGATTGGCTTCGGGAGATGATTCTTGATGAGGCCTATAGCTCGCGGTACTTTATTCATCCAGGTTCCGAAAAGATGTACCAGGATTTGAGACAA
Source organism: Nicotiana knightiana (assembly GCA_005239525.1). Taxonomy (NCBI): domain Eukaryota; kingdom Viridiplantae; phylum Streptophyta; class Magnoliopsida; order Solanales; family Solanaceae; genus Nicotiana; species Nicotiana knightiana. Next base: position 41,211 of record MDKJ01220727.1, read on the forward strand.
CACTAATGGTGGAGAAGGATGAAGAAGGATATAGTGGGGTGTGTGGCCAAGTGTCTCAACTCTCAGCAAGTCAAATATGAGCACCAGAGGCCTGGTGGTTTACTTCAAAGGTTAGAGAACCCCGAGTGGAAGTGGGAGCGGATCACCATGGACTTTGTAGTTGGACTTCCACGGACTTTGAGAAATTTCGATGTTATTTGGATGATCGTGGATCGGCTGACCAAGTCAGCTCATTTCATTCCGGTGCGAACCACTTATTCTTCAGAGAGATTGGCTGAGATTTATATTAGAGAGATCGTCCGCCTTCATAGTATTCCAGTATCTATCATTTCATACAGAGGTACTCAGTTCACATCATGGTTCTGGAGAGCCGTACAACAGGAGTTGGGTACTAAGGTGGAGCTGAGCACAGCCTTTCACCCTCAGACAGACGGGCAGTCCGAGCGCACGATTCAGATTCTTGAGGATATGTTTCGTGCCTGTGTGATGGAGTTCGGAGGTCCATGGGACCAGTTCTTGCCACTTGCAGAGCTTGCCTACAACAACAGTTACCAGTCCAGCATTCAGATGGAACCGAATGAGGCTTTGTACGGTAGGCGGTGTCGGTCCCCAGTGGGATGGCTTGAGCCAGGCGAGGCCCGATTGTTGGGTACAGATTTGGTCCAGGATGCCCTGGATAAAGTGAAGGGGATTCAGGATAGGCTTCGCACTGCCCAGTCCAGACAGAAGAGTTATGCAGACCAGAATGTTCGAGATTTGGCATTTATGGTTGGAGAGCGGGTCTTGCTTTGAGTATCGCCTATGAAGTGCGTCATGAGATTCGGGAAGAAGGGGAAGTTGAGCCTGAGGTTCATCGGTCCATTTGAGATATTACGGCGCGTTGGGGAGGTTTCTTATGAGCTTCCCTTGCCTCCCAGCCTAGAAAGAGTTCATCCGGTGTTCCACGTTTCTATGCACCGGAAGTATCACGGTGATCCGACTCGTGTATTTGATTTCAGCTCAGTCCAGTTAGACAAGGACCTATCTTATGTTGAGGAGCCAATAGCCATTTTGGACAGACAGATCAGGAAGCTCAGGTCAAAGAATATTACTTTAGTAAAGGTCCAGTGGAGGGGTCAGCCGGTCGAGGAGGCGATTTGGCAGACCGAGCAAGATATGCGCAGCCAGTACCCTTATCTTTTCACAGCTTCAGGTATGTCTTTATACTCGTTCGAGGACGAATGATTGTTTTAAGAGGGGAGGATGTAACGACCCGGTCAGTCGATTTGAGGGTTAGAGCCTCGATCCCCTAATAAATTCTTTCCCCACGTTGGTTCCCGCTATTGGGTCTTGCCGGAGTGATTGGTTTTGAAATTCGGAGAGTTTTGGGGCACGTAGTCCCTAGCTGTGAGTTTAAGCCATAGAATTTGGACCATAATCGGAAATGTGTGAAGACGGACCCGGAATGGAGTTCTGTCAATTCCGTTAGCTCCATTGAGTGATTCTGGATGTAGGAGCGCGTTCGGGGTGTGTTTAGGAGGTATGTAGTAGATTTAGGCTTGAATTGGCGAAAGTTGGATTTTCTGCTATTTCGGCCGATAGTGGAAATTTTGATATCGAGCTCGGAATGGAATTCCGGAAGTGGTTGTAGGTTCGTAGTGTCATTGGTGAGCTGTGTGTCAATTTGAGGTCATTCAGATGAGGTTTGATGTGTTTCGACATCGTTTGTAGAATTTGGGAAAATGCTAAGTTCTTAGGCTTGAATCCGCGTTTAATTCATGTTTTTGGTGTCATTCAATGTGGTTTGAAGGATCGACTAAGTTCGAATGATGTTATAGGATTGTTTGGTAGGTTTGGTTGAGGTACCGAGGGCCTCGGGTGCGTTTCAGATGCTTAAAGGGAAGAAATTTGGACTTAGGCAAAAATCTGGTGTTGCTGGTTCTGGTGTTTCGCACTTGTGGAGGGGAACCCACAGATGCAGACTCGTAAGTGCGATGTGGGTGATCGCAGATGCGTAAATGGGCATGGTCGCTGGGCTCGTAGATAGGCTGGGTTCTGTAGAAGCGGAACCGCAGATGCGACCCAGTGAATGGGTGTTTATAATTTGTAAATTTTACCCGATTTCGAGGCGTGGGCCAGGGGGACCTTTTGGGGCGATTTTCCTAATTTCACGTTTTAGCTTCAAATTAATTAGTTAAATTAGTTACTTAAAGTTATATTTACATTATGCAATTGATTTGAATATATTTGGGCATTTGGAGTTGGGTACTCGTGGCAAGAACATGGTTTCAAGTTGATTTGAGCGGTTGAGGTAAGTGGCTTGCCTAACCATGTGTTGGGGACTTCCCCTTAGGACGTTTGATATTATTTGATGTGTGGGCGCCGTTTACGTGAGGTGACGAGTACGTACACGGCTGTTATTGCAAAAATCCCATTTTTTCTTCTCAAATCATCAATTGTCTTTTTCCTATTAAACTTTATTAATATGTTAAATTTTTTAGCTTAGATTAGAAAAGCATGCTTACGTGTCTAATTGTCTACTTGATATTATGTGCACTATGTTTAGTTAGGTTACTACTTTTCCTTATCTGTGATTAGATGAACTGCATAAATTTGATGTCATACCTTTCATTTTATCTTGCATCGCATATTTTAATTGGGACTACGAACGTATTCCGGGAGATCCCCCCTGTACTGCATATTTAAATTGGGACTACGGACGTATTCCGTGAGATCCCCCAGCACTACATATTTATTTTGGGACTATGGACGTATTCCGGGAGATCCCCATGTACTGCATATTTAAATTGGGACTACAGACGTATTCTGGGAGATCCCCCAGCATTGCATATTTATTTTGGGACTACGGACGTATTCCGGGAGATCCCCTTGTACTGTATAATCAACTGAAATTACGGGTCGGTATCCCGGGAGATTCCGCCTTGTAAACACCTTGTTCTGATCCGAGGGCTTCCTTGGCTGTTAAGTTTTCGATCATTTTCATTAATTGTTACTGTAGAATTTACTTATCTCTTTTACTGTTTTAAATTGATTATATTTACTCTAGTAGGTCCTTAACCTAACCTCGTCACTCCTTGACCGTGGTTAGGCTTGGCACTTACTGGGTACCAACGTGGTGTACTCATGCCCTTTCCTACACAAACTTTTCGTGTGCAGATCCAGGTACGAGCTATCAGCCTCAAGGATAGTATTTGCTGCTAATTCTAGGAGACTACAAGGTATTTCTGTCGCGTCCGCAAAATCCTCAAAGTCCCCTTCTACTCCATTGTCTAGAGTCTTTTTTTATGTACTTCCAGACTTGTTTAGAGCTATAGTAGTTATTAGAAGCTTGCGGCTTTGTGACATTCCGAGTATTTGGGAGAATCTTTTGTATATGCCGAGCGGAACCATTTTGCTATTTAGATTATTTCCTTATTTCCTTTATTTATTGTGTTTTTCTTAAAGTTTTCCCCCTAATATTAGGCTCACCTAGTCATAGAGACTAGGTGTCGTCACGATACCTTTCGGAGGATAAATTGGGTCGTGACAGAACCATGACCATTATTGAAGAAAAGTTTCAATCAATAACAATCCCACAAGACGATTACATCAGGAAAGCTATTTTCGTAGCATTGGAGGACATTTGTACAAAGCGCTTAGCCCTAAAACAAATTATCCAGCATAATCCAGCACTTCACAAAGCATGTTGCATATCTGATCTGATCACTGGATCAGGATGTTCCTGCCACACATCTAGGAGACAAAAAGGATTCAGGAGGTTCAGATGGCCAAGAATTCCAGATGGAAAATCAAGGTCCAAGAGACGCACAAAATGTTTCAGACTTAGAAGGCCAGGAAATTTTCACAAGAAAAATAGATGCTTTATTTGCCACAAGATTGGACATTTCAATAAAAATTGTCCCCAATCAAGAAGATCTGCCAAACTCCTTGAAGAGATTGACGATTACACTGGCATACATCTTGGAAAAGAGGAGGACCTTGAATCCATATTCTCTGTGGATGATGAACCTAGTGAAGAAACTTTATTCTCTCTTGATATCTATGAAGATCAAGGCAATGATCACTACCAAATTTCAGAACCAATGATCGAAGCCCGAGAGGAGATCAACGCTCCCGTAGTCTTTCCTCAAGTAGAATTCAAAGTCTATTAATCCAAATGGGATAAACCAACTCGAGTTATTGCTTTCATCGACACTGGAGCTTCTTTCTCACTCATAAATCCTGTTTTTCTCCCTGAAGATCAATGAGCGCCGCACTATAAGGAGTTTAACACTTCATCAAATGGAATCTTGACTACCACCGTCATCACAAAGCATCCGGTCACAATTGAGTTCTTTCCAGGATTGAAGTACAGAACCAAGCTGATAGGGTCTGATGTACCAGGAAAAGATCTTATTGTTGGATTCGACATTTACAGATAACTTAGAGATCAACTCCAGATCAAGGCTAACGGGATAGCTTTTAGGAAGCAGTTCAAACCTTATTCTGAGATGCCAAGGCTATTCCAAATCACCAACGACGAACAAATCAAAGAGATTGAGGAAAATTTCATTGAGCATTCATGTGTTGAATCCCACAAGGATTTCATGAAGAAAGGGAAAAGCCCGTTATGGAAAAACGAAGAGTTTTTTTATCAAGCTCCCTTTCAAGAAGAATGAAAACATCAATCCAACAAAATCCAGTCATTCAAGCATGACTCCAGATCATCTTCAGCTTGCAAAGAAAGAATGCGAAGAACTTTTGGAATTTGATCTAATAGAGTCATCGATTCACAATGGGCATGCGAAGCATTTTATGTCAACAAAAAAGCTGAGCAGACAAGAGAAAAACTCAGGTTAGTCATTAACTACCAGCCACTTTAACCATTTCCTCCAAGATGATAAATTCCCTATCCCAAATAAACTCACTATTTTCTCCCACTTAGCCAAGACCAAATATTTTTCCAAGTTTGATTTAAAATCTGGATTTTGGCAATTGGGAATGCACCCTGAAGAAAGACCCAAAACGGGATTTTGCATCCCCGATCATCACTTCCAATGGAACGTCATGCCCTTCGGGTTGAAAATTGCACGCTCCTTGTTCCAAAAAGCCATGATAAAAATATTCCAGCCCATCTTCCATACCTCTTTAGTTTACATTGATGACATCCTGTTATTTAGTGATACATTGGAAGAACATGCCAACTTGCTTCGTCATTTTGAGGGATTGATAACACAGTATGGGATCATGCTTTCAACAAAAAAGATGGTTCTTGACCAACTAGAGATTGATTTTCTTGGAATGCATTTTGTCCAAGGCGCATACAGTCCAGGACAGCATATATGTCAAGAACTACCCAAATTTCCAGATATCATCCTCACAACAAAGCAGATCCAACAGTTCTTGGGTGTAGTAAATTATGTAAGAGATTTCATCTCAAATATCTCCACATACATTTCTCCGCTCACAGATATGCTCAAGAAAAATTCTCCATCATGGGGAAAGAAACGACATGAAGCATTTAGGGAAATAAAGGAGATTTCTAAAAATGTCAAGTTCCTCTACATCCTTTCAGATGGTAAGAAGATACTGCAAACTGATGCCAACAATGAATATTGGAGTGCCGTTCTATTTGAAGAAAAAGATGGCCCGGAAAAAATATGCGGATATGCCAGCGGGAAGTTCAAAGATGTCGAGCAACACTATCACTCCACCTTCAAGGAAATTCTTGTAGTAAAGAATGGAATCAAGAAATTCAATTTTTTTCTGATTCACATAGAATTTCTGATAGAAATGGATATGAAGGCCTTCCCAAAGATGATCCAGATAAATGCAAAGATTATTCCCAATCCTCAGATTCTCAGATGGGCCCAATGGTTCTCTCCATGCAAGTTTCAAGTCAAGCACCTGAAAGGAAATGATAATATTCTCGTAGATTTTCTGTCACAATCGGAAGAATTCTCGAAGAGATTTTCCCCAGCAAAACTGAAGTCAAGGCAAAAGCTAATCAACCACATCTTTATTGTTTCGAATGTATCAAGAACAAGTTCATTGAAGCCAACGGATCATCCACCGGAGTTGTTCAACCTTATGGATCACTTTGATCCGTCAATTATTATGGAATGAAGAACTTATTATGAGGTCCAAGTTTTACGACAACATGGAGGATCCATTCTCAAGCCTTATGGGGTCAATCCAGAATATCCATTCTGCCATATATTCATAGCACAAGCCAAGGATTTCCGCAAGAACTATTATGGTTTTTCTGGTACCTATGCCATCAGTACTACATTTCATGGAATTCAAGTGCAACGTCTTCAAAGATTTTGACAACATTGAACCAGCTCTTAAAGTATTTTTATTATGGTTCAAGCCTAGGAGATATTGGATAAAATATTGACGATTCCTACAAAGCAAAGGTATTTCATAGGCCATTGAAGATTAGTAACGGAAAAGTCCAGGCACAAGCAGATGCGTCATTCTGGTGGAAATTTCCCGTGTCCATTTTATCCATGGAAGAAGAATATAGTGAAACACAAAGAATTATCTTCCAGCAAAACAGGTGCATCCCGAAAGAGATATGGCCAAAAGATTGGGCAAGCTGGAATTATACAAACACTAATCCTCACTGGGAAAAATTATGAGAAGCAGCAAAGGAATATTAAACTCCATATGAAGTCATCCGGGAAGAAGTAAATCAATAAATCTCCAGGTTAAGGTTATGGATCACATCCCTCAATCCAAAGGAGAAGGAACAGAGAGAAGAAGAACAGTCAAGTTCCAGCCGTTACTTCACAAGATCTTTGAAAAGATGCCTAGAAGACAAACCGAGAAAATCAATGGAAGATAATTATTTATTTAAATCCCTGTTAATCCCACCATAATCCCACATTATCTACCCAAAAAATCCTAAAAAAGCATCTACCTATACCAAGCCAAAATTCCACATCCTTCCAAACCATTTGGGTCCCGCTTTCACATGCCTCCACATGCTTCGTCACATGTAACACCCCATTTTCACATGCTTTCACATGCTCCCATAAACTTTCACAAGCTAAACCATGTATATTTCACCTCTTTCACATATTTTCAGGAGCTTTTTAGTTGCTTTGCCTAAGGTCTTTCACATGTAAAAAGGGACCCACTTGTAAACATATTTTCCATGTAAGATAGGTTTATTTCATAATATAAGTTTGTCTTGTAATAACCTCCTAGTCCTATATAAAGGAGGTCTTGTAGTAGTTGTAAGATCATCTTGTAAGCTATGTTGTAACCTTTGTAAACCTTTGTGATATATTACATATGAGTTCCTTCTAAATTTTCCTCTTGTTCTTTCTTTCGAATGGATGGAAAGGCCGGTCCATGTATGAAAATAGAGTAAGAATACTCTAGGAAGTTTAGCTTATTGTAGTACGAAAGTTTTCCGAGTTATAACAGTTAAAGTTGATTATAGTACAAAAATTTTCTAAGTTGTGTAGCTTGGAAAGCCGTCCCTTATGGATTGTGAAGCCATCGTCTTTGTAGGAAAACTTTTGCGACTATAAGAAAATTAATTGTTAGTGTAGCTTGGCAATAGCCAACCTTTTTGTAGGAACATTTTGGTATCTATGATATAGTTTGCTTTCTTAGAGTCTCTTGCTCTGTTCTTTATACCGTGGTATCAACACATAGGTTGTTGCGGCTGGAAACCCGATCCCACAGTACATCTCATATTCCTCCCTTATTTCCTCATAATGACTTAAATAATAATGAATATATATATA